>VWZK01018440.1:13604-95924 GCA_013396935.1 Baryphthengus martii | reverse complement strand
GCTATCAGATTAGTCAAGCATGACTTTCCCTTGTTGAATCCATGTTGACTACTCATGATAAGCCTCCTTTCCTCAACATGCTTTGAGACGGCGCCAAGAACAAGCTGTTCCATCAGCTTTCCAGGGATGGAGCTGAGGCTGACCGGCCTATAGTTACCTGGGTCCTTCTTCCTGCCCTTTTTGAAGACTGGAATCACATCGGCCCTCCTCCAGCCCTCAGGCACCTCTCTCGTCCTCCAGGACCTTTCCAAGATTATGGAGAGTGGCCTAGCAATGACATCTGCCATCTCTCTCAGCACTCACGGGTGCATCCCATCAGGGCCCATGGACTTGTGGATATTCAATTTGCCTAACTGATCTCTGACCCAATTCTCATCAACAGAGGCAAAATCTTCCTTCTTCCAGACTTCCTCAGCAGTCTTAAGGGTCTGGGACTCCTGGGAGCAGGTCTTAGCAGTAAAGACTGAAGCAAAGGCAGCATTCAGTAGCTTCGCCTTTTCTATATCCTCAGTCACCAGAGCACCCACTTACATATTGTAATGCAGATGGAATACAAAGAATGTTAATATATCTGGGCAGGGACTTCACACTCCTGACAAGTTAATAGGGAATTCCTATTTAAAACATTTAGGGGTGGCTGCTCTTTTAAGGTAGTGCCACTTTTTTTTCCAAATAAGATTTCCAGTTCTTTTACAAAAATCTAAAGACATGGAGCTTCCCAATAATAAATACTTTAATGTAATGTATCATGATCAAAGAACAGAGTGGAATTGTGTTTATCTTAGTGCATGACACGCACTGTTACAGTGATATGTAAGGGTCAAGTGTAGACATGGTATTAGAAAGTACCTTCAGCAAGATCTATTTTAGCTAGGTCTGGATAAAGTCCCAAATATGCGAAAGATTCCTTGAAACTGCCATGAAATTATAACCAATGTGATGTTGAATAGATGCCTATTTCTCACTACTCCAAGACCGTATGAAATTAAGAGGAGCTTCTACAAATTGCCATGATTCAGTCTCCTCCTCTAATCACTGTCAGATAAACATAAAACATGACAAGTGTTATTTTTGGAGGAGGCAGGGCAAATGGTCCACTTCCATGTCAAAATTTTAAGAAACAAGGCATACCTGGTAACTTTCCTTGTATTGCTAATTCATCAAATTCATTTGGAAACTTCAAGCCTTCCATTATTCTACCACCTCCTGTTAAAATGTCATAAAGCAACAAGCCAAATGAATAAACATCAGCTTGCTGATTGTAAATAACATTTCCTCTGGCCACCTCCGGTGCTCGAAATCCTGCAAAGAAATCATTCATTAATAGTTGTGATTGATAGCAAGATGAAGCCATCTTTATCCTTTAAAGAGCAAACACTTACTGATGAAAACGTCACAGGAAGTAAACCAAAAATGGCACACTATTTCAGGCTTGGCAATAGTTTGTATGTGGCAGACCTCCAAAAATATCAGTGATCGGTATAAAGGAAGGGGGCAGAACATCAGTTACAGAACTTCTGCACCATTACACATAAGACAATTCATTTATCAATGAAAACTGAAAATGAAGGGCAAGTCTGCACTCTTCACTGAAGACCCAGCATTTAACATTTGAAGGACTTTTCAAAGTTGCTGAATTGTTCAGTGCTTTAAAATGGGTGCTAACACGATCTTCAAAGTCAAAGAATAGTGTAGGTATTTATTGACTTAAAAAAAAATTACGACCTATATATGCATTACTGAAAATTAAACTAACAACAATTATAGCTGTATAATTCCAGTATCGCAAGAACTGTACTAAAACAAGACAGCAAAAAACTGTAATGAATGCATGTAATTTAACTTCTTCTCTTTTAAAAACTTTATTTTCCTCCTTGATTCTTCTAAAAGGAATGAAAACATGAATAGGAAGAAAGGCCAAGAGGTATAAACCTGGCATCACAATGTGTAATATGATTAGGGCTCCATTTCACGATTTTGACTAGATTTGAGTTACTTCTTACCAACTACTTAGAAAAACCGTAATAGATATTTTTGGACATAAAGTACTGTAAACCAAAGCACTTTTCCATACCTGGTGTGCCTTCGGAGGTTTTTATTCCCATTCGGCAACAATACTGGGCAATGCCATAGTCAGCTATTTTTGCAATAACAGCTGCATTAGGATACAGGGTAAAGAGCAACACATTGTGAGGCTTTAAATCACGGTAGATGATCATTGCTGAATGCAGGTACCTGTTAAATAGAAAAGTATTTATTGAAAGTATTCATAATTCAGAGATGCATCTATAAACACACAGTGAATGTGGTATTTCCACCAGAGTAAACAGTGCTTTCAAATGTTAAACATTGGGTTTAAAAATGTCAAACATTACCAACATGGCGCTGCCTTACTGGATACTGACTTGAGAATTGTTCTGAAATACAATTTATTGGCACGTAAACACTGCAGTATTTTAGGACCAAGACTCATCTGAAGAGTCATTGGCAGTTTGGATATGGAATCTTAAGACATTTAAGCTTCATCAGTCCCTGAGCTCCTTTGCAGGTTTTGTCATTTTACAGTCACACTTCAATAGCTTCTGAGGACACTTGTGGACTTTCAGAACTTTAAAAATGCACTAAATTAACCTCTTTGACATTTTAAAAAAACAAAACCAAACAAACACACAACAGCCACATAGAAATTCCACCCAGAGCTCTTGCTATTTCTTTACTTATATGAGCCAGACTTGTTAGAAAAAAAAAGGGTAACGTAAGTTTGTGTTACGTCTCATTTAATCTATCATAAAAACATAAACATTTGCCTGATCCAAGGAATAGTCTGTTTGAGATGTAAGAAAACAGAAGTTTTTAATTTACAGCACATCCTATTTGCAGCTGTATCCTGTTTTTACAGCAATGCGTAAGTCACATTTACCTTAAGCCATCAGCTACGTGGAGAGCTATCCTATGCTGAAGTGTTCTTGTTAAACTTGCATTGTCTTGTTGAAGCAGACGATCCAGAGATCCTTTAAGGGCTAATTCCATCACCAGCATCCGGGGACGGATTGCAGCAGCCAGCAGAGACACTAAGCTGGGGTGATGGAGGTGACAAAGCACTGCAAGCTCCTGTAAAGTGCAAAATCAGATGAAATACTGTAAATACCATAACCTCTGTAGCGCTGAAGTAAACTCAGAAATGTTTTGGAGTCTTGCAATTTACTTAAGCTTTTTAATTTTTCATGAGGATTGGTATTTCAAGAGCAGCACTACAGAAAAAAAAAAAAGTAATGTTTCTTACTTGTCTTAGGAGCCTGAGGGAAGTATGTTTATTGAAAATCTTTACGGCAACCTCTTCTCCACCGTAAGATGCACGGTACACAGATCCAAACCCACCATCACCTTTTCAATGATAACGTTGAAAATAATATTAAAACCAAAGTGATATCAACAACTTGTCAAAAAAAATCTGTAAGTGTCCCATTTTAAAATATACGGATCATGTACTGTACATGATCAGTACTTTAAACCCATAAACCCAGTGTCCTAGCATACAAGTTAACGAAACATTCAAAACTCAACACCTGACATTCAGAATACCTTAAAAAATACATTTCCACAGAAAAGAAACCTCTAAGATGTTTTCCATAGGTAGCAGAACTGACTTCAATGAGCTCTGTAAAAAAACCCTACAAAATAATGCTTACCCAAGAGAAATTCAGGAGCTTCATCAAATTCCAGGTCATCGTTGTTCAACATAATATTTCTAGGCAAATCAGCCAGTATCAGATCAGGAGCAATCTGAGCTATCGGAATGGTATGTCTTGGGTGATCTGGATTTACCAAAAGGTCACCTAAGAAATACAAATGAGACAACTGAAAAACGAAAAGGGGAGTCATCGTTCAAAAGGTACATGGATCTCTGAGTGCATATGATAAATATATGAATTTAATTTTAGGTACGTGTGTGTGTATATATATATGCACACACACATACATACAATACATACACATGGAACAGAACACTGTTTGCCATTCAACTTAATTTATCTTACATGTTTAAGTATTTTCAAGGTTCTGTACATGTACCAATCACGTGATATGTTGCTATGTAACACCATCAGACTAACCAAGAGATTATTTTTTTGTCTATAAAGAGTAAGAATTCTTTTAGTACGTAGGATGTCATCCTGAATACTGCCTTTTAAATTACTGTTGTAAATGGTCCAAGCAAAAAATCAAATATTAGTTTTACTACGTGCTGGATTCAATTCCGTGAATGAAGTTGCATTATTGGTATCATGACAAGACAATTCTTTTCATTACTGTCATTTATACATGTCTATATAGAGTAACAGTAATCTATCACATATTCTGGAAGACAGCTCTTGCAGAAAAAAAAAGAACAAGTTGCTTTTGCCTTATAGTCTAATTATTTCTTATAGACATGAAACATTTTTAAATAATGTGAAGTACCCAGATGTTATAAAGTGGATGCGGTGTAATATTTGTCTACATACAGGTGTACCTCTATATACCTCAAATGGCATAAACACATACCTTCTTCAGCTTTCTTAAGTAAGTCATCAAGTAGTATTTTTTGGTGTTCTTCACTATCATGAAAGCTGTACAGAGCCCATTTCTTCAACAGTGTTTCCCCTTCACCACATACATCTATATCCAACAAACCTGGAAACCATTCTTCCATAAGAGAATCTATGTGATCCACAACTTGGCCCAAAAGGATGCACCCTTTGAAAAACCAAAAGCAAGAAATTACAGCCTCAGTCTGCCAAGCTCGTAATTACAGAGCTAAACTCTAAATTCAAAGGCAAAAGCAAAAAACAAATGAAACTGCCAAGCTACAATCAAACTGGAGCAAAAATCAGGTTCAGGAATAATTAACCTTTTCTGCAAGAAGGTGCCGTAATTTTCAAAAAACTGTCTGGGTTGTTGTCAAATACTGCTGATTCCACTAGACAATAAGCCTCAGGAGACCAGTTCAAGTAGATGCCTTGTCTCCAATACATTCTATTAGGACGAAGAGCTCGCTCTGGAAAACACAAAATTAGGTTCAAAATCTGATCACCAACAGGAATGTCATATTTTAAAATATTTAGAATAATTGATGCTACTTTAAATACTTATGATTGTAGGTTATGCCAACCCCAATAACAAACAAAATAAAGGCTACAATTTTGCAGTCAGAATAGCCCCATAAAAGCTGAATATATGTCAACTGGTGTTCTGTTTTATAATGCATATCCACAAACTAAATATTTCCTCAGATGGTAAGTCATGTAGAAGGTGATGCGTGTAGAGGTTACAGAACTGCTTAGCTACATTCAGGTTCAAATACAGAATATCTTAGGCACCATATGAAAAAAGTCAGTGATTTAAATTTTTCCTCTATAACACCCATGAAACAGCAAGATGCAACTGGAATTCTATGCTCAGGAGGAAATCAAAAGCCAGGAGAGCAGGCAATTATAAATCATATTCGTAGAGCATTAACAATGCATATTTTTTTATACTGTACTTTTCACCAGTATTCATAAATAATACACTAAAAATCCAAAGATGAAAGTGCAAGTTCAGTCACAGCATAGGATTATCAGAAAAAAAACTGAAGACCTCTCCTGCTTTTCTGATATAAGCAAAGTTTTTAGACTTTCAGGAAATGAGCCAGAAGAAAAGCAGTTTGTTTTTCTGCGTGGAAGACATACACATTTCTGTATTCTTTGTAGAAGTGAATGGCAATATTGTACATGATTTCCTCCATCTCAAGCATGTGAAGAAGAGAAATAGGCTGCTTACAACTTTCACTTTCTTTTGCACACCACTCTAAAGATCAGATACTATCTGTTGCTGGATATTTCTAAGTCAGAAAAATGACCACCATTCCTTTTCTCACATTTGTGAAGTAGCCAGAAATGAGCTAAAGCAAAACAAAGCTGGAGATTACAGTTTTAATGTGCAGGTGTTGGCATTCAAAGCAAAGATGAGCACTATTGCTTTTGAAGGTAAAGATTTTTACCTCTTCCTGACAGCATGAAAGGTGATATTTCGAGCAACCTATTGATTAGCCTGGACCAAAATCCCATAGGAAAGTACGGCATCTCATACAGCCTGATGATAATTTCTGAATTTTCACAGTGAGGAAGCTCTATAACAGGTCTGTGATCAGACAAACTGAAAGAATAAAAATATTAGACAGTGTTTAATGATGTACTTTATCTAAACTGACTGAGGATATACATTATTTATTATGTAAAATGTATTATTAATGAACAAACAATTCAAATGATCAGTGAGTAGACAGATACTGTACTTGCTTATCCTGCTTTCTTGTGCTAAAATGAAGTTCTGCTGTCATTTAAACCCAACAGAACCTCACTAAAAACCATTAGATATCAAATGTAAATGTGAGAAAAACCTGAGACACATGTAAGGCAGGTAAAACATTCAGATAAAATCTTCCTATCCCAGGACTTTGAAGAATGTAGAAACTAATCAACGCAACCATGTCACACGCTCTTTATTAAGCAACACAAGTACTATTAAACATATCAGAGAAATCTGTAACTGAGGCAGAAAAAATGTGTTACTTGCTTTAGATAAAGCAAAAAGACCACATGCAAATTCATAACACTTTTTTTTTTTTTGTCACTACACGTTTGGTAACCAGACTGTTGGGAGGAGATACTGCCCCTGAGAATGTGGTTCTCATTCCAAGCAAATAGGCTACAGAAATTCATGGTTATCTTTTATATTGCAATAAATATCCATAATGCTAGCACACTACAATGTAAAGCTAAATTATAATCTTCCTGCTGAAATCTCAAAGCATGGTAACTGTAGAAGAAATACTATCCTCAAAGCATTTTATAATATATGAATTCCATTCACCCATCACGCTAGTATGATGTATCTGTTACAAGATCAGCTTAACCTGTCACTGAAAGCATTACTAAAATGTAGTGTACTAGACATGCTTTCATACACCAAATTGCTTTGATGATCAATTAAACTAGTTACCCTGACAGGAGGTTTTTATTTGATCAATCTCTGTGGTTGTCATTTGTAGCTTTAGCTCTTTGCTTACCTGCTTGGGATTAGTAGTTGATCCTCTCCCAATGGCAAAGCAATCTGAAATTTTTCCAGAAGTTTAAAGTATTGTGACATGTAAATCTTAGGAAATTTGCTCTTCTTTAAAAGGAATTTTTCCACATCTGAACGCTTTACAATTCCCTTAGGATATTTAGAAAAACCTTCTACTTTCACCGTCAGAATCTTTCAAAAAAAGTAAAACAGTTTCAGGTGTACAGTCGTCATAAGATTGCGTTTTCCTGATAAACTTTGTTCCCTGAAATATTTAGTAGCCTATTAGTTCGGGGGGAAAAAATGGACTCCATTTCACAGTGAAACCAAACATTTTCATAAGGCTAGCCAGTGAGAAGAGAGCAGTAAAAAAAATTTAATCTATCTAAGACGCTTGTGTGCTACCATTGTTCAGTAGCTTTCACTGTGTGTTGTGATCTCCTAGGTCTTTTCTCACTCTTAATCCCAACAGCTTTAAAGGCTCAAACTGACATTTTTACCATTCCATTTCCTGCACTGAATGACAGGGGAAAGTTTCAGAGGTGAGGAAAACTGAATTTATATACAAAATTTTGAGATTGTTTCTAGAAAAATATTTCAATCATGGTTTCACTTAGCCAGTCAGTCTGCTACTCTCCTGTCTAAATACATGCATCCCTATCACTCATTTTCCTCTGTCATCAGTACTAAGCATACAACGACCCCTCTTCCCCTAGTTTTACTACTTTAATCCAAAATTCCAGCTTTCATCAAAACCTATCACAGAATATTGCAGGATTACTTTGCATCCATGGGGTTTTTCTGTTCTATACGTACTTTGTGACCGGTGCAGTTTAAATGATATTGGATATTACCACGTAAGAACATAGAACTGAGACAGACAATTGTCTAGAAAGCCAACAGAAAGAGCCAGATAAACCAATACGGGCCCTGAGAAAATTCTAGATGATAAACCAGAAGAAATGGTGAAGAATCACTGGTACATCACAGTGGTTTCAGAAAGGAAGAAAAGTTCCATGAATGTAGATACAAAAAGTAACTGGAGTCTAACCTGTGCCATGATTTTACATAGCCACTTAGGATCTACAAAATACAGATCTCTTAGCTGTAGTGCTGGGTCTTGAAAATGAAGGAGAACACCTGCACAAAGAATATTGGAATTAGCAACGCATTTTTCAAGCTCCATATTAAGCAAAGCGAACACCCCGCTCCAGGCTGTTTTTCTCACACCACTTGACATAAGCAATTTGAATAATAAAACCAGACATTGAAGTTATGTCAATATCTCAAGAGCAGAATGTAATCATGGTTTGTTCAGCTTTACATTTATTTTCGGGTATTTTGTTAGATTTGTAATCTGACTTGTTCTCTTGCCAAGCAGCTATGCTTTGTGTGGTTTATTATTTAATCTTATGAAGCCCGTTTGGCCCTGAGATAAGGTGTTACATGTATTCATCTATCTACTGTTCTGTTCAAGCTCTTACAGCATTTGCATATTTCTTCAGAACTGTGCTGTCTAACCAAAAGGGATGATGTTTACAAGGAGGGGCAAGAGGTATAAATTGTTACAGTATTGTTACTTTATATCATGGAATTCTTTTATGACATAACAATCTGGATTCTCAAATGAATGTTACCCAAGCTGAAGCATTTCAGCTTAGCACTTTGAGGTAATCTTGTGCGAGATTTAAAAATGCGTACAGGTTGGTCTGTTGCAAATTTGCCACAAAGTGCTAACAACCATACACTGAAGATGACATTTACCTGATTCATTCAGAAAGTGAATTGCGTGAGGGAGTTCATTTTCATCCAGTTGCAAGTGGCTTTCTTGTACCAGTTCCAGTAAGCGTTTCTGGTCAATCACAGGAAATTCAATGGGGACATTTTTACGCTCCAGTAAAATTCTCTTCTCTAACTCCAGGTAGCTGTCAGGAATTAGCTGACCAACCACTGGTTGATCTCTGATCTGTATAATTAGGAACAATAATCTTAAATGTATTATTTTTTCTTATGTGAAATGCAAACAATAAAGCTAAGATGTAAAGTGGATGTGTCCACTCAGTAGTATCAGCAAGAAGGAACAAGAACACTCATTTATTGACTAACGTGGCTTCTGAAAAATAGATGTAACTAATTCTTCTTTCAGAATTATAATATGAATGCCTTTCTATAAATGAATAATCAAAGAAGTATTTCTATATTACAAGTACATAATAAAAATGACAATGATGTCTTCTGAGAAGCTTTGATTTGAAGTGAAAGGAAAATATTCACTGTATGAACAGATGAGTCATACATCTCAGATTATCACAAAACAATAGGCAAATGAATGAAAAAAATGATATCTCCTGTAATTGTTAATGTCTCTAGACATGCCTTTAGATAAACTGAGGGGAAAGGGTAGTAGCTCAATTAAAAGTCTCCACTGCTGATAGTCAGTGGACAAGAGGAGAGGAAGAAATAAATTTAGCCAGGTTAGAGGCACTTAAGGGAAACAGCTGGGTACTTTGTCTCTGTTTCCTGAGCCTGAGTTCCTTCCTGGAGACATCCTTTGACCTTTGGTATTAGCTAACATCCAACCAGGTCCTCATTTTCCATAGATGCTGAGCTAGTAATTTTTTTTAGGAAATGGTAAACAATTTTCCCAACACTTTCAAACTGGTTTCTCAGTTTACAGTCTTCTCAAAGAAGTTAAACACCAATGCACTGTGGCATTTTTATGTGTCAAAAATGTAATTAGTACCTTGTGAAAACGTAATTAGTACCTCCTGTAACTTCAAAGACTCAGAGCACTTGATGGCAGTGTAGAATACTTAACTCACTTTGTCTGACTTCTAAGCAGGTACCTTGTAACACTCCTTTCACAATTATTCCTGGAAACTACCTCCTTTCCTTCAGGTTACCTTACATTTGTGTAAAAGCTTAAACATCAGTTTAAGTCATCGTTGCAAGAGATGTGGATGCGACAGGAAGAAATTTCAGGTACCTAAGAGTTAAATGTTTTCAAAGAACAGAACTTCTCCTGACTGTTGAGAAAGTATGGTGAGATATAGGGCTCCATGTACCTTCACAAACAACAGCTCTTATTCGTGCCTATTAGATGAGTGAGAAGTGGAATTAATCTATTCCACCCAAACAGGCCACCTCATTGCCATTTACCACTGGTTGGCTAATCCTTCAACTGTGGAATGAAGCTAGGCAGATTATGGATGCAGCTAAAATGGTAGTTTCTGAGAGAGAAACAAGAGGCGTGCACACTCTTGCTCTCCTTTGTAACACCACTGGTGTGAGGCTGGACATAAATACGGCATTTGCTCTACAAAATCTGCTGAGCAGTAATTCAGAAGAAATTTGGACTCCGTTGATTTATGAAGTTCTGCCTTGACTTCAGTAGCATCGCACATCCTTTTCTCTTTAACAAGTTACAACACTATACATGATTGATATTGTACAAATGAAGCAATAAGAAAAAGTATATTCTTTTTGCTGCAGATTGGATTTGGTCCTCCTATAATCTCCATGCCTGGGCTAGTTTCTTTACGCTGGTCATTCACACTTAGAGCTTCATGCTGTGGCTACAGATAGCCTGCTGTGGAAATAGCAGGCAATGAGCCGTAGGGATGACTTTGGAGACAACAGAACTACAAGTGCAGATACTCCAGTTTTGGAGGATCATTTAGCCCAAAGGCTCTTCTTTTCCTGCTTTAATTCACTTTCCTCTTTCTAGGAATAGTTTCACACTATGTAAAATGAAATCAGTAAATGGAAAATGAGTTGACTTTCAGAAATCACAAAATCTTATTTCCTGGTTCCCGAAATCATGCAATACTAATTATTGCAATTACATGTTGCCATCCAACAAAAAAAGTTTTTGATCACATTTCTTCATAAGGATGGTGTATTTTTAATTAAATATTCTATTTATTGCCTTAGTATTTGAAAGCATAACTTAGCTGAGGTTTTTACCAGTAGAAAATGAAATGAAAGCAAACCTTCATTATTTTGCTGTGTGTAACATTCTAGAGAAGAAACTAAAAATGTATCTAATTATGTGTTGATGTTTTAAAATGTATTTACTTAACTAAAACTGGGACCTTTTCAACATTATGAACAGTGTGTAGCTTACCTTGAAGTGAAGACTCTCCTTTATTACGACCTTCCTAAGTCTGATAATGGAATCGGATTCTTCCGTAGCATTCACAAAGTGATAATCTTGGATTGCTGGGAAGCCTCGCTTATTCAACAGCTCTCTAGTAATTTTACTCATGCAGGCCTTACGTTGCATTTCATCAGAAATATCCAAGTGAGTGCCAACAAGAATAACAGGGGATGTTGAAGCTCGAGCCTGTTAGTAAGATCCATGCAGCCGATTAACGCAATAGTAAATGTTGATGTTATTGTTTCGTATCCGCATAAAATGTGAGCAATTTATTCAAAACAACCAAGACAATGAAAAAAGCAACTGTTTCTCCCTCTTTAAATATATCTCTTTTAAGTTTGAAATCTGAAATACTATTTCATATCTTTATCCAGAGTAAGTTTAAACTGCAATCCCATACAATAGCCTTGACTGGATAAGACAGTAAAAATGCATCAGCCTATAAACATGAAACACATTTTTAACAGACAGAAAACAGTCTATTTCAAAATAGAAATACTTAAAAATCAGCTTTTTCTAATGGGAAACTCTGTAGATCTGGATTTCATACTTCCCAGATTAACAAAAGGGTCAGTAAAATAGAGCAACAACTGTATTTTCCATTAAAAACATCCAACAAAGTGGAAAAGCAAAAGATCCTCTGCTAGTTGCCCCTGGAGCAGTGCAGCAAGTACACCAACAAGTACTGCACTGCAAAGGAGAACATATCAGAAATAGTCTTCGTCAACACTAAACTGACTGTAACCCTCTGTTCTGTGTCACTGCCCAAGTTAAAAAGAGTGTAAAAGATAAGTTTAACAAACGGGATCAGTATACAAAAATTTTATGTCACTGCATCGCCCAGCCCTGGCTAACCATCATACAAAAGGAAAAGACAAGTAATGCTCACTCACCATGGGGTGATTCCATCAAATGAAAGTAAAACTTAGAGCAAAAGAAAAATATATAGGCAGATTCCCAAGATTGATTTACTTACCACAATCCTGGAATTATTCCTATTAACAAAAGGGTGCTAAGCATTCACTTAACAGCACAATTTGAAGCCTGCTTTCTAGACAGTTTTAAATTAGTCATATTCTAATTTCCCCAGAGTTTGCAATGGTGTAAAAAGAAAAAGCATTTTTAGCTCATCATTTCTTTCTTCTTTTTATCAGTCAATTTAAGATAGATATTGGTAGAACACACAAACTATTCTTTTGCACATCACTCTGTACCTTTTTAAGTACAAAATGGTGCTGATCATGTATCTGTAGGTCCACAAGTGTTTTCATATCAAATATATGATACGTTTCAGCTCTTGTTTCATCTTACTGTTTTTATTTGCTGAAGACCTTCTTTCCTAATTCCATATCTAAAAATATTTGTGGTTGATTTGCTGTTTACCAACAGCTCCTTTGAAAATGGAATTCCATTCTGTACATGTCTATGGCTTACCTTTATGTTAAAAAGCCAAGGCTTCATTGCATCCACCTCTGCTTGTCCTTTGCTGAGATCATAAACAGCAAGATATAAAGCTCTTTGGGTCATAAAATGAGGATGGGTACTGTAGAACTCTTCTTGTCCTAATGATAAAAAAATTCCACTGTTTAGTACTTCCCTCATTGAACATCCTTCAATGACAGAAAGGCAGCAGAACACTTATTCTCAGATCACTAAACCACAAATGAAATTAATGCTTATAGAAATTTATTTAAATTGACAGGAAACCTGTAATAACTGAGTTTTAGGTAGGTACTCTGTGGTAGCTCCTTGACCGAAGGGTAGTGTTGAAATACATAAGCTAGTTTTAAATCAAGAACTGTACGATTTAACAACTGGATAAATATGTTTGCTGCAAAGACCACTTGAAAGGTCATGATTCCTTTAAAACTCCAGTACAGAATTTCTCCTTCACTCCTTCCTTCTCTTCCTTCCCTCTTCCTCTCCTTTCTCCTATACTTTTGGCAACTTCAAAATAAGACTTCTACGTTCACATGATAAAGCACTCAAAATCACAACTGAAGCTGGACATTCAGCTTGAATGCTGCTGCTTTTTTGTGCTTATTCATTGTAGACACAGACTGTGCTTAAATGACCATGGATCAATGTTTAAAAATTACTTTTCTATAGCCAAAAATAGTAAGTGCTTCTGGAGCATGACAAACTTAGAAAGTTTTCCAAAGTGCTTTGTTTTCTGTGACTATACAAAACAGTGATACTGTAGAGTCTAGAGGGATCCCGACTATAAAAGGGAGAAATAGAGTTGAATGGAAGATGATTCTTCTAGTGATTACAAGCAGTTTCTTGCCGTTCTGAAATGACAGTTCAAGAGTGCTGTGGTTGAAACAAGTGGTCAGAACATATTTGGTGATGAGAAATTCCTGAGGCTTCAGATGTGATCTGAGGGATTAGCTGCAAGTTTACAGAATTCATTAATTTATAAGCGGCCACTTGACTTTTGGTGCAAGTTTGCATGATTCTACTGTCCACAAATCAGAATTTCACAGACAGAATAAGTAATGCATCCATGTGTTAGAAAAGACAACAGTAACGGACAGTAAACTCTTGAAATACCTCCAAAATCCCACACATTTAATATAAGCTCTTTCTTCATTTTGCCTTTGCCTTGAATGATCCAGTCTTTTACATCAATGCCTACTGTAGCTTTTGGAGAGCCCAAGTCTGTTCGCTTGCATTTCATTAGTTGTTGCAGCAGGGTAGTTTTCCCACTGCCAGTGTTTCCAACAATCATGAGCTTCATTCTATTATAAGGTACAGCCTTCTTCAGTCGTTGTTGAAGAAATCTAGCATTAAAAAGTTTGAAGAAGTCACAAAAGTATATAATGAAGAAAAATAACAGAACTCACTACCAAGGAAAAAATCTAAAACCATATTACTGGATTTTAACAGTCTAGTCTAATTTCTGATTTGAAAGTTAAGGATTAATTAAGAATGTGTCTTTGTTTGTTTGTTTTGTAATTACCCAAAAACGTGCTCTAACCAATACATTTGGGAACACAAGAAATATATTAGAAATAACTAGCAGGCACCATTTATTGCACGGTTGACAGAAAAAACAAATCTAAGCAGCAATACTATTATAGTCTAAATCACTATAATCTATTTTATGTGTGTGTGTTGATATACGATATTATATATGATACCCTCTATAGAGTAGCATGCGAGACATCCTATGACAAACCAGCTCATCTTTTCAAAAGCATATGTTGTTTTCTTAACGCATATCCCAAGAAAGCAAAACAAGAATATCCAATACTATAGGGCAACAAACCTGATGATGTCTCTTGCTTTGTATCCCACATGTTTGAAGTCTAAATTAAGATGGAGCCCTTCCAAAGGAAGATCCCAGATTTTGGAAAGTCTTCCCATTTCATCTGGAAAGTATCTCAAATCGGGATTATGACTTAAATCCAGAGAAGTCAAGTTCTCTAGGAAGCCAATCTGAGGAGGAATCTAAATAAAAGAACATTTAATGAGCATTTAAATGTTAAAAATAAATAAATTTACGAGCATGAATATATTAAATATTTTTTAAAAGAATATGTATTATTTTTACTGCTGTATGACCTTTTTTAGTAAGCAAGCCTAATATCCCACACTAATAGACAAAGGACCTCATAGTGAATGTATTATACAAACTGATGATATGACACATTTCAGACAGAAAAGCTTAACAGAATACGGTGATTTTCATTCACAGGAAGTACTACTTGCACTTACATACCATTTTTCTAATAGAATTCATAACGATAAGAGAGGTTACAGGAAAATGAAATGAACATTGAAAAACTGCATTCAACTGAAAAGTGATTTTATTGTCTTTAGGTAGAATCTTACACTTTACCTCCTTTAACTTGTTGTGGGACAGGTGTAGCTTTTCTAGCCTAGACCATGCACATGCCTTTTCACTCAAGTCCAAGATGTCTATTTGATTATGGTTAAATAACAGCTCCCTTAAGTTTAATGATTTCCAGTGCATTGGTCCAGGCAGGTTTATGATCTTGTTTTGGCTTAAATCTACTGATCGCAAACTAAAACCATGAAAATAAAAAAGAGAGAATTAGCAAATGAAATAAAGAAAACTGAGATTAACTGGAACTGTATTAATTTTTAATAAATAAAAAATTGGATTAGATATCACAACAGACAGTTTTATGACAGGAATGTAGATAGAAGATAGAGAATTACTACTATGAGTAAAAGTAATTAAGATAATATTGTAAGTAGGTCTTCATTACCTCAGAAAAAAATATAAGAAAATACATACGATTGATTCAGTATAATATTATTTCAATGTATTTGTCTGTGAATGAAATTTTCTGGTCATGAAAATAAACACCTACACTGTATCGCGCGTATAGGTTTCAGACAGTAAATTAAAGAATCACTTTAAAGAAGTTATATATTGTGATAATAATCCACTTCCTTCTTGTTTCTATGACTTGCAGGCATGCATGGCTTTGCTCAGATTACTAGAAGACAGATAAAGATGCTTCACACTCCTGTAATGCAAATATTCGGTAATTCCACTGTCAAAAGTATAGTTAATGTACATTTATACTCAGAGAATAGAGTTTAGCTCAGGATTCCAGTTACAGGTGAGTGCAGGACCACAGAACACTGTTACATGCAATGTCTAATTTACCAGAATAAATGTTAAATAAAAAAGTTAATTGCAATTTAACATAATATTAACATGTATTTTCATGTGGGTTTTTTATATATTTTAATTTTTTTAAAAAGCAATGGAGAACTTCCTGATATTAACACCTTTCTAGAACTCAAGAGGTGATCGAAAACGTTCTCTTTCTTGTTCCTAACTTAGGAGACTAACATCAGATAGGATGGATACCTCCGTCTTTTATCAGAATATTTCTATCAATATATGTTTGTAAATACATGTGTGTGTATAAATCATACAGTTCAGCTACACATGCATTTAAGAACTACGTAAAAAAAGAACATTTCATTTATGTAAGTCATCTATTGGACAAAGATACCGTTTACGTTACTGTGGAACATGAAGCACGCAAAAAATCTGTGCAACTCCTTATTGATTTATCTGGAGTGGGAGATGTAGAACCTGAAAGCGGCATTTTTTTCAACACATCCATTAAATTTGCTGCTGTGAATTATAAAAGTTAGCACGCTGAAATAATGTAATATCATGTTAATAATGATGTGTTCTATGTAAACTTGATTAATGCAAGTTCACAAATCTGTGGATCTGCCCTTCCTGTGGCATCATCAACACTCACACCTACCCACAACTGGCAGATAACTGATCTGATTACCCCTTTCAAGCACTCCTTTCACAGTCTGATTCTACTGACCTGTTAAGGTCAGCAACTTCTATAAAAAAAGCAGAAGTCTCATTTTCCCATGAGTAATGCATTGAAGGTATAGCTAAATAAATGTCACATGCATCTTTATCACAATTCCATCTAGAGGAAGTGTCATTCTTTGAGAATAAGTATCTTGTGATATTTAGGAAGTGAAAAACTCATCTCAGTAGCCTTGTGCAAAAGTCTGCAGAACTTCTGGAAAAGCAAAAAGCGCTGCTATATTCTACTGCTGGTTTCAAAAAAATAATTGATTCTGGTTTTCTCAGCAAGAACTGTCAGCCTCGGAAGTCACAGAATCACAGAATGTTAGAGGTTGGAAGAGACCTCGAAAGATCTTCTAGTCCAACCCCCCTGCCAGAGCAGGAACCTAGAGTAGGTCACATAGGAACGTGTCCACGCGGATTAAGCAGTCAAACAATATATATTCAGTAACTATTATTTGAATATGAGGAACAGAATTTCTCATCATAAGGAAGAAAATGTGACTGATTTGTCTTCAGTTAAAGGCTACAAAGTTTTGGATTTAACATGTTAGAGAGGGTTTCCTGAAAAACAGTAAACCCTGTAGAATTTTCTGCTTAACAAAGGTCTTGCCATCAGATTTTCTTCATCAAGAACTTGACATTAACTTCAATACATAAAGTAATAACTTACTGTGGTAGAAGGAGAATTGCTTCTGGAACAGTAACGAAACAATTTTGGGATAATTTTAAGCTTGTTATGCTGGATGACAAGTCAGGTATTATTTCTAGAGCAGAAAAAGAGGTGAAACCTATTACTTTTCAGAACTCTTAAAATTATTTCTAGGACTGGAATTTTCCACAATCAAAGACAGACTAAAAATCAGTCTATCATCTTATACACACAGGTTGTTGTACGAGCTACCAAAGGCAGAATCTGAATAGCTTTTTAGAGCTTATTTAAAACTAAACTCCCCAAATTAAAGGTTAGAACTGAGTTAATATATTGACTTTTATCACATTACATACTATTATGCTTCATCTCATAGTGGCATTAAACACTGAAATAATCTTATTTACACTTTATTGCATTCCAAATATAAACACCCTTCCTATAATTCCCCAGTGAGCGGTGGGCCTTATGTTCTTCCAAAGAAGGACAACAAAGCTGGTGAAGGGCCTAGAGCATAAGTCATATGAGGAGCAGCTGAGGGAACTGGGGTTGTTTAGACTGGAGAAAAGGAGGCTGAGGAGAGACTTTATTGAGAAAGATCTAGAGATCTAGAAATCTTATTGTTCTCTAGAACTACCAGAAATTCAGAGGTTGTAGTGAGGTGGTTGTTGGTCTCCAAAGTAACAAGTGATAGGACAAGAAGAATGACCTCAAGTTGCACCAGCTTTGCTGCCCTTCTCTGGACATACTCCAGCACCTCAATGTCCTTCTTGTAGTGAGGGGCCCAAAACTGAACACAGTATTCAAGGTGCAGCCTCACCAGTGCCAAGTACAGGGGGACAATCTGCTCCCTAGTTCTGCTGGCCACATTATTTCTGATACAAGCTGGGACACTTATATGATATGTATTTCAATATGGTATTACACCTGTATTAGCACTAAATTTGCAAGCTAACTTTGAATGATTTCCTCTGCTTTGAACCTTCTCCAGCAGTATGTATGATCTTGAGTACACTCAAGCATTTTTATAACATCCGCTACAAAGGTAAAAACAAGATGGGTTAGGCCGAGTCAGATCAAATATCCAACGAACCCCATTGGAAGTACACTGCTTCCAACCGTGATCAAATGCTGATGCTTAGGGAACTGTATAAACAAGGACAAGCATATGTGGTATTCTCCATTTCTGTTCTCCCAAGACTCCAAATGCTGGTGGCTCAGGAGTTTTGGAAGGGTTTCTAGAAGGTGGATCCTGTTTTCACAGATACTTACCAAGAGCATTCATCCTGGCATTGAATTGCTCCAGTTTTGTACAGCCCATGAAGACATTCTCAGCAAGGCATGAAATATTGTTCTTACTAATGTTTAAAATTTTCAGTTCTTTCAAGCACATGGGTGAACTTAAGCATGAAATTTTGTTTCTATGAGAACAAGAAGAAGAAAAAAAAGAACCCATGTTTTATTCAGAAACCGTTAGCTAAAAAGTGAAAATAAACAGTATTGATCTGACAATGCTATCTTTACACTGGTAAACCAAAAATATGGCTTTTATATAGATAAAGACTGACCAGTCAGCAAACCCACTGGTATATGTGGCAACATGGAATAACACAACTAATATTAAGATTGTTCTAAGTAATTTAGAGAACAAATATCAGAATGTGGTACTAGGCGTCACTTTCTGATTACATACTTGAGCTCAATAATCCCTGCTGCATTTGTGAGTAGTTCTTTTTAATAAAGATATGTGTTGACAGGATTATAAACACAGAATGACAATCAATCTTAAAAAAAAATAAGAAAGAAGGAAATTCCATATATGGGACACAATTTAGGATGAGTTTATAATGTTACAAACAATGTATTCTGGGAAGAACACCAGGAAAAGAGAGAAAGATCCTGGAAATACAGAGATAAAAGAACCACACAGCACTGTTTTGCAAGGGTAATATCGTGAATAAATTTCAAAATAAAGATCATGAAGAAACACAACAGGATTTTGAATTTAAAATATTGCTTTTGAAAATTTGATTCACATATTTAATGCCACATGCTTTAGTTACATATCTTGCTACATTTATTCTGTGTGAACTTCTGTGTAAAAAAATATCGCCATTTTATTTAAAATAAATTATAGGACATGAATGAGAGTATCTGCTGTTTACAGAGTTATGAATAATAGCATTCTTAAGAATTCCATACAGGTATGAATTTTCTCACTTACTAATAAATATGATAAAAAAGTGCTGGTAAAGAAAAAAAAAGTATTTTCTCTGCTTTTGTCATTTAAAACATATCCATACCAATAAATACAATTCTATGAATTATACTTTCAAAAAACCTTTGGTGAATATGAAATGCAATGGAAATTGTATTCTATATACAGAAAAACTAGTGAATATGTTAGATACCACAGACAGTCCTGGGGATTAATAGCACAGCAGTAGAAAAATGCTGAACTACAACATTCTAGTAAGTCACAGAATCAAATAGCACTGCAGTTTCAATCAAGGCCCACAGATACTCTCATGTACTTTGTAAAACAACACTGAAAATTGTAGCAATTTACACATTTTGAAGAGAACACCAATGTTTCACTGCTGATGAAACAATCCTTTCCATGCTATAACCGTCAGCATTCTGTATGACAAATACACTATTTTCTGTTAATGTTTGTTACGCTACAATCCATTTAATAATGCTACTCACCCTTCTAGCAATAGCTGTTCCAGATTTTCAGCAACATTTGTGAGAAATTCAGGAATGCACACCAGCTGATTATATGAAAGATTAAATTGCTTTAGAGTTGGACATCTGAGATATGGATCCAAAGCAAAGGAAGGTCCAATGTCATTTCGAGATATATCAAGATTTGCAATACAATTCATTTTCAGTAAGTAAGTTGGAAAAGAAGTAAATCGATTACTGTGCAAATCCAAGTAAGTCAAGCATTTCAAGTTCTGAAAGAGAAGGATTATTTGTTTTTAGAAAGTTAAATGAAATATTAATTTATTGGTTTTAATTTGACATATTTTATACAATGTATTAATTTACTTATATTTCTCTCACTAGGAAAAATAGCAGAAAATAGCAATCATACTCATGTAAGTCATAATATTTCTATTATAGAACAAAATATAAAGCATTCTTCAAAATTAATTAGCTCAGTTTTGTAAGATTTAACAGATACTAATTGCCTCCAGTTCTCTGCTCCATTTACATTATTATGTTACTCAACAGAACATGTCCTAAAGCAGTTATCTGCAGTAAATGAATTAAAACAATTCCATGAAAATACTTTTATTTCTAGCTGAACATAAATCCACTGAATGAAAACAGAGTGAATGTATGAAGCATGCAAAAATAGACACTCATATTCACGAGTAATGTTGTTATGGGTACACTGTTAGAGACAAACAATATATTGTAACTAAACTCAACTTATATTACATAAAATTATGCAGAATTACTTCACACAGTTGTTCTGGAATGTTTGTAAGAGCATTCTGATGGAGCTCCAGTTTCTCAAGATGTTCCAGATGACTAGTTAAGCAGCTATTCTGGCTGATGGCATCAATGTTCTCCAGCTCATTTGATGAAAGATCTAATGATTTAATATATTCTTTCTCTGAGATCAATGATGAAAGACTATCTGATGGTCTTATATGTGGTGAAAATTTTGAGATGCCTTCTATTAAAACAAAAACATGGGGAGAAAAAAAAAGCATGATTTCATTTACCATGTAAGTAAAATTCAGATCAATCAACTTGGGATCTGAAGATGCAAAAGACAATGGATGTTTGGATAATGGTTAAGATCCAAATCCATGAAGACTTTTGTTAAAAGACAGAAATTTTTAAGACAGTAGGGAAGAGACTGGCGCTTATGCACTGCACAACAGAAGTAGCTTTAGAAAGCTAATAAGAGCACTTATGAAATTTCGTAGCCTGTTTAATTCTACATAAATTATTAGTGAAATCCAGGAAAAAAAATAAAATCCCTATATATGCATTATTTGTCCTGCACTGTAGTATTCCCAAAATGTATCCTCCTTGTGTAAACAAATCTATAATCCGACTAAAATCTTTGTATGGCATGCTTGTGAAAGCATTAAGGATGAAAAATCCATTACATATGTTAAATTGTATAGTTTACTTACTGAAGGATTCATCTGAGGGCAAAAATTTTCTTCTTTGTTTCATTAATGGTTCATAATCTGAGCCAGGTCCCTGGAAAATCCCAGAAGAGAACAAAAAACAGTTACGGACATTTGCAGGTATCTGAAATGATCTGAATTCAGTACATTTCTTTTTATTGTGGTCTCTTTTTATCAGAGCTTCCAGGGGAACACAAAGAAACTGCACATTTCAACTAAAAGTAACAATAGGTCACATCTTTATAAAACTTACTGACCCATGAATTATGAAAGAATAGTAGATTTAAAGCAGTGCATTTTTGGGCAACGTAAAATGACTTTCACTAGTGTAAGGTGATAGGATGGAGCAGGATATTACAAAAAATAACTTTCTCTAGGGAAGTCAGGCTCTCCAGTTTCCCTTTACAGTCAATGCAAAGAGACAAGCTTCTTTCTAAGGAACCTGACTTTGATTCCACCTATTTGTCCTCTTATTTCTTCTTATGGAATGAGTGTCTCTTCCTTAATCACGGTTGCACTCTGAAGATCGGCTTCACTTAGGGTAGTTAAGGCTTTGTGAACAGGCTCACAGTTTCTGTATCTGCATTTGAACATTGGACTGCAAATTGAGGAATTCACAGGAACATGTACATTTTACTATCATAATTTTTTGCTGAAATAAACTCTCACCTCTACAGTGAACTGGAGCACAGTAATTGCACAGCAATAGAAGGAAATGTTAAATAGCAACAGTGAGACAAGAACCCATATGATTACGTGGGTTTTCCTAACTCTTGATTATTAACAATTTTGCTGTAGGCAACACAGATGGATTTATAAGAAGTCTGGAATGAATAAGGATCTGCCTTACCACAGAGTAGGAATGTCGTGGCAAAGTAGGAGAACCTCTTTGAAACGCCACTTCCCTGCAATACAAGTCAGCAACTGCAATGGAATTGGACTTCTTTTTTGTAAGAATTGAACCTTCACTTCCTAGTATGAAACAATAACACAGGAGGACAAGTAAGTAAGAAAATGTATTTACAGATGAAGCTCAGAATTCAACTGCAGTACAGACGATGACATATAAAGGAGAGATTCATTTCAAAAGCAGCAATATCGGCAGGATCTCACTGGTTAATTGTGTGTGCAATAGGTCAACAATGTTATCAACGTGCTTTAGAGTACATGGGCCACATTAACCTCACACACTCCAAATATGAACTGCAGCTGGGTACATTGATGGTCTATCGTTTAAAAATTCCAGCAGCTTGGATTATACATATTTCCTAACACATCTTTGCACTACTGCAGCGTAAATAACTTCTTAAAATCGAAAGTTTGTATTTTAATAGATAAACTTGCACTCCCACATTTATTGAGAAGGAAATAACAGATGTCACTCTGGCTTTGGTGATTTAGGGTTATGTGGACTAATTTAGTGTTCCTCTTCTCAAAGTTACTTTTAAAACTCCTAAAATCACTCCTGTTACCAAAGCCTGAAATTTTAAATAATGATTTATAAATGACAACTTTTCTGTGTGGGACAACAAATAGTACCTATTAGTATTACATCTGTGCTACAGTCCTACAGAAATGAAAAATTGTGCGGCATGATGTGAAAGAAAAGGACAAAACAAAAAAAAAATTTCTCAGGATTCTCTGATTCAAAAATTTAGATTCTTCATCTGTGATGATTTAAAGTATCAAACAGTTCTAAACCAACAACACTATCTGAACAAACAAAAGGCATGTTGTAAATTAAGACCACTTATTCTTATTATGAAGTTAGTGATATTATAGACAGAAATGCTGGCTTTTTGTAAGTTAAAGTCATTCAGATTTCCTGACATAGTAACCAAGAATGATGTTGGACTGAACATAGAACTGTTTACGTTTTCTGATCAATTAGATACCTTTGGGATAGGGCTTGTTTCACCTACTTTATTTGTTAACAGTATTGTCCTCTATACCAGATTTAGTTGTGTGCACTTTATTTAACAGACAACCCAGGGAACGGGGATTTCTAGACCACAATATACTCAACTTCATAATGAGACAAATCATGCTCTTGAAGCACTTGCTTTTTGCTATAGACTATAAAGGCATCAGATGAGAATAGCTCAGGAACAGACAAGAAGATAGTCCATATCTAAATTTGGCTGGATGAATCCCACTCTTTCTCTCTACAAGAAACTGAATGCGTGAAGAACCTTATTTAAAATAGATAACCGAATAAAATGCTTTAAGGTCCTAATTTTGTAGATAAAGCACATACTTACTCATCATAAACGATTTTCCAATGTTATCACAAAATTTTAGATAAAAGTATTTTTCTCATGAGAAGTGTTTTATCTCAAATACAAATAAACAAGATTTATGGCTATGGTCTAGCCCTGGTACACTAGATTTGGATTACCAAAAGACAAAAGAGAAGAAAACCAATTACCTTCACTGTCAATATCATCACTCAAAGGAAAAACACTGTCCACTAATGGGTCAGAAATGAAATTCCAATCACAGTTTTTAACCACTCCATCTTCAGAGAAGTTTAGATCAGAGGAGGCTCTTGATCTGTCTTCTGAAATATTCTTCATCTGGAATTTAAGCACCATTCTTGCCAAGGCAGAACCTGCATCTGTATATATATAAGAAATCAATCAGATAGCATATTCTCCCTAAATCCAATTGGTTTAAAAAAATAAATAACAGAAATAATTTGATTTATTTTCAAAGCTTGGCAGTCTTTCTGTAACTAGCTGAATGCTATGGAAAAGTCCTCATCTGAAGGTCTTGATCTAAACCACTCATCTAGTACCACAAGGGATATTAACACATTTTGTATAACTAAGTCTATATATACTCACTTTGTTTTCTTAAGGGAGTAGATTTATCTGGGAACAAAGGAATGAGCCAGGAAGGTTCTAATCTCCCAATGCCAAATCCTCCAAGACATATACTGCTGTTGGCGACATCGAGGCTAAGCTTTTTTAAGAGCAAGCTGATGATTTGGCTGTCTCCTCTCTTTATACTGATGGTTAAAGCACTCCGAACATCCTGCTCTCGAGCACCATTGGCTAACAGCAATTCCACCAATTTAGGATTATTTCCTTTCTCGCAAACCTAACAGAGAAATGCAATTACAAAAATTGATGCGAGGCACTCAAATGACAGCTCAGGCTGCATTAAAAGACTTATTTCAAATTCAGATTCGTTGTGTTTTTAAGATCTTGTCTGGTTTTCAACGATGCAGTTCTCTGCCTCTCAGAACATTATGTTTGTATTGCTACACAGAGCAGTGTGACTGTGAATATTACAAATATTTTTTAGAAATACTTTCAGTTACTTCAATATTTCCGCTGTGCTTCACTAACACTTATTTGCCTACCTCAGACTCCATGGATTTGTGGTCAGTTCCAAACCCAGCTGTGCTTTATCACCCAGCCAGCTCTGCCAGCAGAAGTGAACACTTCCTAATTCACTTCAGGCAGTACTGGTGCGGTTCTCTCAGACCATTTAAAACTTGGACACTGAAGCAAAATTGAGAAGTGCTCATACACACCATTTCTCAAAAAAAAAAAATTCTAAAGGCAGTCCCATTTAGCAAGAAGCCTTATAAACAGCTGGGAACAGCCTCTCCATTGTCATGGATGAATCCAGACGGGATGTTTGCGTATGGCCTTATTTAAGACAGCAACGTATTTCAAATAGTTGATGCTCTGGATGTGGTCACTATCAGCTCTTTGCAGCTAGTGTGACTGTAGGCATTCCAAGACGTTATATTACTTTAGCTGTGCTGATAGAAAGTCGGAACTTTAACCAGAACAGTTAAATCAGCACAAAACCTGGTGACTATATTAATCTCTCAGTACAACACAACGTGAAAAAAAAAAAAAAATCCACCATTCCAGGGCAAAGCCTTCTTGGCAGGTCTAGAACAGAGTGGGACTAAGTGCACTGAAATCTATCTATGCACAGTGCTGCCTGCTGGTCCATTTGGAATATTAGTTCATGGTCTGGGCACCAACGGGCTTGGTGTCATCTATGTTTGGTTAGTTCAGAAAAAAAATGACCGAGTTTGCAAAGCTTGTGCTTAAGTCTTCTTCAAAAATACTCCAAAGCTAAGGCTAAGACAGTACTTGACTGAACCCAGGTTTGTGTGTAATCAGGTAAACAATCAGAAAACGTGGACTTTAAACTGAACTTGCATCAGGACTGAACTGGCAGTGTGGGAACACTAAGTGACAGTGACCATGCGAGCTTCAAAAACATGAAGGGTGTTTCAATGAACATCAGACTGAGCCTGAAGTCACGGGGAGTAGCAATGGTCACAGTTACATTGCACTGGATATTGCTGCTGTGTTCTGCCAAATACATCTTTACATGAAAAAAGAAAGGAACCCAAAAGTACAAATTTTAAAGCAATAAAACTACATATATTTCCATATATTACCTGATAGATCAAAGAGTTTGTCTTTGTCTTCTTATTGATATCAGCTCCCAGTAGAAGTAAACATTCAGCCATAATACTATTATACTCAATACATGCTTTTTCCAGCATCATATTTTTTAAATCATCATTTTCAGCTATTTTAGCAAAACATTTACAACACAGGCTTTGAAACTGAATGGGAAGACAAACAATCAAAGTTATGACAAAAAAAAGCACCAAATGTTTTCAGCTGTGGATCTGCCAAAAGAGAGAAGATACCTGTCGATCTTGCTGGTCAGTGAAACACATCGACATCTGGTAGAAAATGACTGTGTCAAATGATTCATGCACCAGCAGCTTTGCAAAACAAGGTGACAAAGAAAGAATTGACAAGATTGCATGAAATCCCTAAGAATAAAACAAGAAGATTGAAATAAGTACAGTGTTAAAAAGTGTCATTTTAAAATAGGTCACGCAACAAAATCAAATTTCAACCAAAAGATATGTGTTCTAATTTTTTTTGTCTTGTTTTTAAATATGCAATAATTCACAAACTGGAGAAGCTCAGAAGAGAAGGCAGAAACACCTGGTGTCTCCATCTTTCTATAGCTGTAGTTTCATGTTTGTTTAGCTGATCCACTTAAAAAGATAGGATCTGACACTTTGAAAAGCCAGATTATGCACCATAACATCCAACAACATCCTGTCTGGCAGTGACCACTGTACTTGTGATTTCCTGAAAATATCCAGAGGAAACAATCTCCTCCTAAGGATGTGGGATGAAAATGCATCCCTGATCCCAATGTGTTGCTCTGTAACCCTGTAATTTGAAAAAAATACAGAGGCTAAATGAAAAACTTAACAAGTGTATCTAAAAACTAAAAAGAAACAAAATTATCCCATAACTCTGCAAATAAAATTCATCTAGAAGGGAGAACTGGGTAAATTATGGACTCTTTGCACAAATCTAATTGAGACAAAATCACTTCAACTAACTTCCTTATTCCGCCACATTACTTTGATATCTTTCTACATCAGTTGCTAAGCCAAACTTGGAAGGGCTGGGGGAAAACCAGTAGTAAAGAAGGGAGGCCGTACTTGTGATATTTTCATAATGTAATCTAAAACAGAAGTACAGAAACTCTCACAGGAAGTTGATCTCACAGGCAAGCTGCATTCCACTAGAAAAATGAAACTGGAAACAAAGAGGGAAAGCTTCTGCAGCAGAGGCAACAGAACTTTCATGAGGAGAACTGAACATGTGTTTGCAGGCAGAGTATGAACTCTCCCTCCATAGTGCGAAGCAGTTCCAAAGTCTTACACAGTATTCCAGCAATATTATTCTTAAATACAGTATTCCTACACTAAGCTTATGGCTGGTGACAGGGCTGAGAACTAAGTTATTTTCTATTACTTTTCAAAGCCAGGCAATCAATACTATAATCACGGTTACTTCATTAAATAGAATCATAGAATGGTTTGGGCTGAAAGGGACATCTAAAGGTCATCTAATCCAATCCTCCTGCAGCGAGCAGGGACATCCTCAGCTAGATCAGGTTGCTCAGAGCCTTGTTGAGCCTCACCTTGAGTATCTCCAGGGATGGGGTCTCAACTACCTCCCTTGGCAACCTGTTCCAGTGTTTCAGTACCCTCATGGTATAGAACTTGCTCCTAACATCCAATATAAATCTGTCCTTCTCAACTAGGACTGAGAAATTTGTTCCAGTTTGCAGATTTCAGAAGTCTTAGGTAAACGCCTAAACCTACGATTATATATTCTGGATATGACTCCAAGAAAACCATAGCTATGGCAAACATGTTGATTTAATTATAAAGGCTTATACTAATCTAGTAATTGCAATAAAATCAAACTGCAGTAATTAAAATAAAGAATTACACTTCAAATATGGCTACATTAAAAGAAGTTTCTAAGGTTTTGCCTTTCACTTTCATCTTTGTACATAGAAATAACACATACATGCATCTGGATTTCAGTGACCTCTTTAAATCGTCGCAGAGTAGAAACCAGAACGCTTGCAAGGACATGCATAGTTGCGATACACAAACTCTTTCTTGTAATCAAACAGCGTAGAAGATTCAAACCCAAACACTGTATGTCTAGAAGAAAAAAAGAAAGATTAATGTTGATTACTCAGACATTCTGAATGGAATAAACCCATAACCTACGAAGTGTTATACTACTAATAGTCCAGAAATTTATTTGCATTAGCTATTACAGGGTCAGGCGTAACTACAGAGTGGATGAACCTGAGGACTGTGCAGCACTGCAGCCTTTCCTTGCCGTGTAACCTACATCACGTCCAGTACTAAAGAATGTAACAGATCAGCTACAGCTTCTATGGTTAAACAGCCCCTCCCTACTACGTCATTCACACCCTAGTAACAAAACACCTTCCCTACCTTGTTCATCCGGATACATCTGTAGGGTGTGAAGCACAGTGTCAGTAGCTCCTTGCTGGGTTAAAATTTCTAGTGCACCAGTGCACTCAGCTACAGAAGCAAGTAGTTTCAAACCACATTTCTGAATGCTAGGATTTCCAATAAACTAATGGAGAAATGAATATAAAATCAGATCAAGCTTGTTCTGCTTACAATGGCAACAGAAGAGCTGGTTGTTCTTATAGCTGTTTGGGTTTGTTTGTTTTTTTTAAGAACTAATGATTGTTGTTCTTGAAGTAGTGAAATTATAGTTGATGTGACAATAAATAACAATAACGACAATTTCAAAAAAGCTTCCTTTTCAACCATCAGTTTTGGCCACTTATAACCTCCCAGATTTTCACTTTTGATTCTGAAAATATTCCCCAGCTAGTTTTCTAATGGAGAGTTGGATTTTTTTTTCCCTCAAAATTTTGGTACAACCATTCACAAGTTCACACCATTTTGCTAGAACAAGGAAAGTGAGAAAGTGTACTTCCTTTGTGGTTAAAAAGCAATGAAAATGGAGTTCTTTGAGAACTAGCGTAAGTGATAAACATGGTGGCAATTGAAAAACATATCAAAAGAAAAAATACCAATTACTGCACCCCATCAAGATTTTAAGTTTAGGGTTTAGTTATATAGCAATTCAACAGGTTATTTGTGACTATTTTTCCCAATTTTCCCCTACTTCTACATGGAGGAAACCTAGATGCGGCCTAGATCTGAAAGTGTGCATAGCTGTCACAACAACTTGCAAATCCGCAAAATTATTCCAGTGGAGTCTTGTCTGTTTTCCTCCTTATTCCTTCTCTAGTTTTTCATTAATATCCGTTAATTTCTAGCCCTTCTGGTTGATATTGTAGTACCTCAAAACACAAACCAGCTGGGTCAGAAAAAGCAATCAAGATGGTCACAAAGCACTGGAGACTGTAATACATTCTGAAGTGAAAAATACTTTGCCTCCCATGTTAACTCCTATATTCTGTATCATCAAGCCAAGAAATGTGCTTTAGACACTCTAGCATCCTTTTGCTAATGCATTATTTGCTCTGACTATTATGATAAATGTAAGAGACAAATTTCCTTGACTGAAGGTGTTTGGCAAGCCTAAAATTCTTAAGAGATTTCTAGAAAATTGTGAATTGCTACATTTTGATTGTGGTCATGTAAACCTTGCAAACGTTGTAGATGTGGATTCTTCTAAGGGCCATGAATTCTATGAAGTTAAACTTTCCCTATCACTAGGATTTCAGGCTAATTTGCTGTGCAAACTGCCCAGTGTTTCCTTTGTTTTCACTGGGTCTGCTTCAGCCTTTCACTTCTCAGCTTCCACTTCTAGGCACTGTGATCATGCTGTTTTCCAGTGGCTAGAAAAAGTTATAGAATTGAATAATGAAAAGAATTGAGACAACTGAGAAACAGTGTTCTGTTGAAAGTAAAGGAGAATGTATCCATAAAAGCCATATTAAAGAACCAATAAGTTCCATGGGTTGTTGAGGTGTAGGTTATGAGGACACTTAACGTATAAGCTAGTCCATTAAAAAGTCACAAATAAACTGTATATTTGTTTTTTTCTTAAATAGCCTTTTAAAAAATAAATACGCTTTAGAGTTACTGTAAGAAGAATCAGAACAGAAAGAAAGAAGAAACTCCTAACAATAAATGAAACTGAGGAGTGAAAATTAAATCTATCAAATCAATAGGAAAAAAAAAATCAATGCAGAATTAAAACAAGTGATTCACCATTGCAAGTGTAAAACAGTGAAAAAATCCATTAGAATAAAACTTTAATGATACCCTGTTCAAAGCATTAAGCACCAACGAATGAGTTCCCTCCAACAGACACTGGCTTTTAATGACTTTTACTGTAAGCGCAAAAGCAGCATCTCCCACGTCTCTGGAAGAACCATTCTGGTGTTCATTCTTTGTATCTGCAACAATGAAAAACAGCCTTCTTCAGAAGAGCAGATTTAATATTCTCCCCAGTATTAACCCAATATTATTAACCCACTATAACAATCATATAGAACACATGGGTGATTCAGAGGGCATATTGCAGATTTTATGACATTTTCAGAACACTGTAGTCACAGATTCTGGAGTCCATCCAAATTTACATTGTAGTGTGAGCACCACTGTGTTTGAAATGATGATTTCACCATATGTTTGCTCACTGCTTACTGTGAAAACACAAAATCATGCCAAAGAGTTGCCTAAGGTACACTGCAATACATTACTTTTTCGAGCTATGGGGTTTCTTGGATGTTGCTGATACCTACTTCACAATGTCTCTTCCTTTTGGAAAGGAGACACTATAGAGAAGCTATGAACTAGCTGCCCTTTCTCACTTGGCAGCACATCATAGGCCAACTTTTACTCAGAGATGACATTAAGTGGAAGGTGAGTACAAATAAAAGAACAGAGAAAGGTCTTTCAGATTTACCTTTCTTGTAGCTATTTGTACTTGTAGTCAAGTGGCACTAGAGAAAGTACCCAGAAATTCTCTAAAGGTCACTTCAGCATTCTTATTTGTTCCGATTACTATTTTTCCCATGAATTGCTTTTCATTCCCTAATTAACCTGCAATTTCCAACATGCAGTGGATTACACTTTAGAAGGGCCACACATCCAGGATATTGGCAAAAACTGTCTTGCCTACATCTTAGAATACATGTGTCAAGTTCTAATCCTGCTGTTTATTGAAAAAAAAAAAAAAAAAAAAAAAATTAAAAGAAAAATTTAAAAAAAAAAAGGAAAGTATTAGAATGATAATTCAAAGAACAGAAGGAAACTGAAAGTCTGTAATCAGTCTGCGTACTAGCCAAGTCACTGGTTTCAGAGTTACTGACTTTGTCAATGTTCAACTGAGAGATACTGCAGAAAGTTGTTCTGAAAAAAAACCAACCCATGTCTGTACTTATGCTTAATATCAGAGGAAAAAAACATGATATGCAACAGTAAACTGATAAGAAGAGTTAAAACTTCCCCCACACTCCATTAAAGGTATAGAATTAACAAAGAATGTATTTTTCCCACTGCAGATTCCTTTTAAAGAGTTGGACTTTAAAAAAAAATAATTTCTAAACTAGTCAGTTTGGCTTCTCATTTTCTGCAGAAAATAGTGTAACAGTATGTTTCATATCTTTAAACAGTATGTTTCATATCTTTAAATGACTGTCTCTATTTTTTGGTGTCAGAGGTCCAATTTTTATGTCCCTCTCAAGAGATACTATTAAACAATTGTATTTTGTGGTACAATAATGTTGATGTCATTATCACTCTTTGCTTTCAGGTAAAGGATATCTATGATGAACATACACAATCACAATGACAGCTCCACATCCACTGAGAGCTAACTCTTCACTGATGAAATCAAGGGGAAGTCGGCAGTGATAATTTTGGTTTGTTACCTTCAAGACCTCAAAAGTTTTCCTCTACCTTGAATGTTCTTAAAGAGTAACAGCTCCTTTCAGCTATGTACAGAACTCCAGTAAATTTTGTGAAGTCTCATTAAAGGCTGTCTCATTAGATAAGAAACACTAAAACCCAGCTATCTAATTCTGCTCTCTGATTTGCTGTATGATGATGCACCGATTGTATTTGTCGATGACTCACCAGGCATCATAAAGTGTGAAAGGACTCGAAGTGCTTCCAGTTGTACAGAGTGCGATTTTTCATGTTTCCTCATGGCTTTTATAACTTCTGATACAGCTACTGTCATTATATCCAGATGAGGGAAACTGAAAATATTGTTTATAAAATAAATAAAAAGAATGCATTTCTAAATTTTTCATGTATTTGGTTCCTTAATTAACACTGTTAGGTTCTAATCTTGAAGAAAAAAAAATAAATCCCATTTTCCTTAAGATTCCTAGAAATGGCAGTAGCCAAAGGCCACTAATTCACTTTTAAGGTTATTTTATTCTTTTATTTTATAATACTTTTAATTCCTGTGACATGTTTATGGAAGTTTTGAGATTTTCTTCTTTATAAAATGAAATTATCCATAAGAAATTCTGAGTTTATATACTCAGCCTGTATTTTTTTTACAGACAGCTTAGAATATATAAAGATTTCAGGGAAAGCGGGAAAAACTTGATAAGACACTTGGAATCGTGTTCCCACCCTGTATACCAATATTTATGAGTCATAAGTTTTGATTTTCCAGTCGTGTTGCAGAGCATTTGCAAAAGTCAGCACAAAAGTAATACTAACACCATGTTATTTTAATAATCAGAGTTAATATTTTGGGAAATTTCTTAGCAAATTTTGAAATTTCAGTGTGGCTAACAGGAGAGGACACAGCCCAGCAATAGTCTGTTCAAACCTCACTGCTCAAGAACCAATAATAGAAGAATCTGCAGCTCCCTAAAGATACCCACCTGGGCATTTGACTACAGGGCTTACAAAATACCATGTCTTGAACAGTGTTGTCAGTCTGTGGTTAATTTTAATATCAGTGTAACAGTCAAGAATTTGAATGTAATCACTTACAGCATTGAATCTCACAAACCTTCGCTTTGGAAGCGGCCACGTATTTCTAAGTATATTACCTTCCTTTGAAAACATGATTCAGGATTCTGCAGGCACTTTCAGCCACTTCAGGAGAATGTGGATGTTTCCTCATTATATCCAAAATATTCATGTGTATGCCTTTAGCCAGAAGTGTCTTCCTAATATTTACTACAACACAAAATAGCAAACATCTGTAAGCAAATCACTATGTACAGTTCTCAACATCAACAGAACTGCTAACTTTTTTTACTTTTTTTCCTCACCAAACACACATGCTATAGAAGTAGAAATCAGAATGAGAATTTGAGCTGAAGCTGAATTCTGTTTGCATCGCTTAATCAAAAACATTATAATCCCTGAATGTCTAACAAGTTTAAAATATATTTATTATTTTTACTTACATAAATTTAACTTAAGGGAAGGAAAATGTACAGGTTTATTTTTATTTTCAAAAATGTTTATTCTTAAATGATTTTTCCTCTTAATGGCACTCTGTGATCATGTAGGAAAACTAGAATTTAAAACTTTCAAAAAACCCTTCTAACTTCCAAACTAAGGCTTCAAAAATGAAATAATATTTATTCAAAACTTCAAATACCCCCCAACCTACATATGTTGTAGCTATAACTGTAACCTATACAGCTCAGAACACTATAAAAATATTCTGCATTATCATAGGAACTACTACCAATTTTTATTGTTCCCAGTGCAGTACATCCATTTCAAATGGTTAATTCAAGCAATACTGCATTATGCCAGAGGGTTTTCCTAAGCTTCTTTATGTCTGTAATTTCTGGTATAAGCACACTGATTAAGGGTGGAAAAGAGGAAAAAAAAAACCAAAATAAAAATTTGCTTTAGATTTCCAAAGGGACTCAGAGGTCCACTTGTCAGCAACATGCTATGAAAGTACGTGGTATATTATATGATAACAGTAAGCATACATTTATGTGATCTATTTTTTCGATGCAGATACCTATTTGTCTCACAAATAACTATAAAACCTTTCCATTGTTAGGTTTTATGTACTTAGATGGCTCATTAACCTAGCAACAAAACAATGCTTTCTCACCTAGAGAATGGCAATTAACTGCTACTCTTTTTCTTCCTATCTAGCCAGTGGTTTTCAGTGTGCCGTCTACAAACCACTTGAGGTCCATAACCATTTCAAAGAGATCTGGGAAAGGTATCTAATAAAAGCAGGCCAATTGTCAGCAGGCTTAAATACTCTACCCAGGGGTCCACATCTCCATTGAAAAACTTTGAGGGGGTCTGAAAATTGAAAAATGTTAGGAAACCATGTTAGGGACACAATCAAGACTAAAGCAATCTTGAAAACTGTTATGCACATCCTTAACTTTCTACACAGGATTTGATTCACCGAAGTCAACAGGACTGCTCAAATCCCCTGTGTTAAGCAAGGAAATGGTATTTGTCGGGCTGCAATCCTTACTCACATGATTTTCAACAAATGTTGCTCTTGACAAAGTTCAAATGTGATAAATATTTAAACAAGCATACAATGAGAACAAACTCTTCACATCTTCTGATCCGAAAAGTAGCAATTGCACATAAACTGACAAAGAGCTCTTTACTTCCACAAACTCTGATAATAGCCAACAATAGCTTTTGCAAAGCAAGAAATAAACTTCCTACTAAACACAACTGCCCAATATTCTAATCATAGGTAATAACATGTTCATATAACAACACACTAAATATCCTTTAATATTACAGCAATAATTTTCTGCTAAATTAGAAAGTGAAGATAATTAAATTCCCTTACCATTTTGCTGCGTTAAAATTGCCAAGGTACTAGCAGCTGCCTGAAACACTTCTTTGGAAGAGGAGTGCATCAGCATGGAGAGCATCACTGCTCTATCTATCGGGAACCTTTCAGAAAGAGAAACAAGTCACTACACATATTGCACAGCACAGCAGTTACTTCATAATTGTAGTTCAGTTTCCTAAAAAGGTAGTAAGCAATATAATTATATTTTCAGATGATTGTACTTGGCTTCTAATATGTTTCCAGAGCAACAGCTGACAGAAGGCACTTTGCAAACCACATGTATTAGCCTACTCCGAATCTCCCTGAATTCACCTGGAGCCCTGCTTTCCAAGTGGCCAGGTGTCCAGAAAGGTGTACAACACAGGCTTACTAGTATTTCGGAGCTTGAAATTTTAAGCAACTCTGAGAAACAGTCTAAGCAAAATTAAAGTCTGTGTCTCATCCACGCCTAGATTCTCTCATGAGGCAGGAGCTCCTCTACTATGCCCTTTCATCTGATTTGTGGGAAAACAAGCACTCCTTTTTTCCTCATATACTAGATAGCTTAATCTTCTCTATTTTCCCTACTCATGCTTTCTTTAATCCTCCCTATCTTTGTTGCAACTGAAGAATAAATTGCTTGTGAACTGTAAAAATTAGCACTAGCAATTCTGCCTGAGTCAAAGTTAGCACACCTTCCAAGAAAGAAACTTTCCCAAGTGATGTTATCACCATGCCTTTCATCATATATTAAACAACAAGAAAGAAAAATAAAAATAATTGAAATATGAGATCCTAAATGGCTTAACAGCAGGCTTAATTTTATTTTTTAATTTCCAAAAATACAGTTCAAGATATTAACACTAACTGATTATCTCCATCTCCAATCTTCTCATGAAGGTTGCGTTGATACAGAAACAGATTTTTCAAAGCCCAGCATGCAGCCTCCTAAATATAAACCAAGAAGAGACAAAAGGATTAAGAAAATATGCCTTTGGAATATAAACAATACATGAAAAAAATTTTTTAGCCTATGACAAAGGCACAAGGTGTTTTATGTAGAAATACAAGATGTGGACTGTCACATTCTTCACAGCTGTGACAGGCCTGAGTTACAAACATGTGCCATATTCTCAGTATTTCATTTGCATTTTGATACCTTTTTTAGGCTGAGATTAAGTCTGTTGATGGGTCTGTGTTTTGCTACTATATATATGGAGAAGCTACGCAAACAACACTCTTTGGATGGCCAAAGTTTCAGGTAAGAAGTCTCATCTTAACTACCTACTTTTGATCCAAAAGAGTAACTGAAACCAGCTGAGGTGAACGAAGGTAAGAAAGGCAAAGCTTATTATTCTAAATCTAATCCAGTCCTTAAGTCCCTGTTTGCCCAAGGATATATGGGCGAAAATAATATTGCTAAACATTTTATTTAATGCATAACGCAGTCCTTCCATGCCCCCATCATCCAGAAATTCTCACCAGCACATCTGTGTTTTTTCGGTGGAGTTCTAATGCTCTGTAACATGCTTCCAACCAACATAATTTTTCTTCCTCCTCCTCTTCTTTTCTTTCCTCTAAGTCTCGGTTTAAGAATATTGTTTCAGCTTGAAATATAAAATATTTACAATAAATTCTTATTGTGAAAACAAACCACATATTTCTTAACCTTTCTGTAGCCATGGAGGTGCTCACACTGCCTATGAGCAAAAATCATTTGGAAGATTAGCCATTTCTGGGAAGGGAGAATTCTTTTGACACAAACTCAACGACAGAATTGAAAAATTTCTTTAAGGTTATAAAGGGACTAAAAAACTTAATTGCAACCTAGTAAATTAGGTACAAAGTTACAGATCAGTCAACGCTCAGGCTCTGAAAAGACCTGCACGTATTTTTTCTGTTGTGCATTTACATGTGGAATCCTACAAACATAAAATATAACTGTGATTCATTTGCACATAACCACTCACTACAGAGCCATCTACGTTCTGAAGCAGTGCCACTAAAAAAACAAAATACAAATTGCAGTTACTAAGAGAAAAATATCTGGCCCCAGAAAGTGCAGAAGGATTGAAATGAAAAAATTTTGTAACTGTGATTTTTCAGTATTTAACTAAAAAAGAAAAGGATCAACACTGAGCATAGTATCTGAGGCTTTACTGGAGTGTGCATTGATTTCTAATCTTTGCTGGTTTGGGGACTCCGAGCATTTTTACCGAGTTTTGTATGGAACAATTACTCAAAGAGGATCAGATTCTTAGCTTTTTGTCACTAGTTAACTAAGTTGTTTCAAAATAACACCTGGAGTTTACTCAAGGAAAAGTCTAAATCTTTTAATTGATTTCAGCACTGAAGCACAAGAATTGGTTTAGTGTTGTTAACAACTGCCACAAACTAACACATGGCAAACACAGCATCAAATTAGCACTGTCTCTAGAGATCTTACGTTAAGTAGGGATTATCTAATATGCGCCTATCAACAGACAGGTTGTTTTGTTAAGATCACAGAATGTTAGGGGTTGGAAGGGACCTCAAAAGATCATCGAGTCCAATCCCCCTGAGCAGTGCAGGAACCTAGATTAGGTCACACAGAAATGCATCCAGGCTGGTTTTGAATGTCTCCAGAGATGGAGAATCCACAACCTCTCTGAGAAGCCTGTTCCAGTGCTCTGTCACCATCACTGCAAAAAAGTTCTTCCTTAGGTTTATCTGGAACCTCCTGTGGTCCAATTTTCACCCACTGCCCCTTGTCCTATCATTAGGCCTTGAGAAGAGCCTGGCTCCGTCCTCCTGTCACCTGTCCTTTACGTATTTATAAACAATGAGGTCACCCCTCAGTCTCCTCTTCACCAAGCTAAGGAGACCCAGATCTCTCAGCCTTTCCTCCGGACGGAGATGTTCCACTCCCTTAATCTTCTTTGTAGCTCTGCCCCAGATTCTTTCAAGCAGTTCTCTGCCCTTCTTGAACTGAGGGGCCCAGAACTGGACACAATATTTCAGATGCGGTCTCACCAGGGCAGAGTAGAGGGAGAGGAGAACCTCTCTCACCACATCCCTTCTAATACACCCTAGGATGCCATTTGCCTTCTTGGTCACAAGGGCACATTGCTGGCTCATGGTCATCCTGCTGTCCACCATCCATCAATGTAACTCGCCAGCTCTCAACACTGTGAAGATGTTGGGCATAGGATACGAACACAGCCATGTCACAGTAAAACTGTACTCGTATAAGAAATCTAGCTCTGTCAAAGCTATCCTGCCTGAGGCTTTGAGTGAAAGAAATGGAGTTCTACATGATTTCAGAAAGTGACCGGTACAAAAAAAAAAAAAATAAAAAAAAAAATCACAAGTGGACAGATAAATGAAGTTATTTATTAATGTATTTAGGAAGAGATTTACTCACTTAGAAGAGCTAAACAACTGAGAGCTGCAGCTTGTAACTTTGCATTTTCAGGATATGTTTTAACAGCCTTCACAATAACTTCTGGAACCTTATGTAACACAAGGATATTGAAAAAATTTCCTGAAAAACACATAAGATATTAAATGAATATAAACACACATCTAGAGCTTTACACACATTTGAAAATAAAGTTCTCAGTGCATAATGCACAAACATTGTAGCAAATGTTGGATTTCTTACTACAGGGCTTGACAATGTTTTATTTGTAGAAAGAAGAGGTCAAGTATCTAGGTTTTTTGTGTGTTTTACACAAGACTGAAGTTTAATGCAAAATGAAGTGCACATTGTCATCAAAATAACAAAAATATCATCAGTGTATCACTTGCAGACTTCCTGCCAGGAAGCAGATGTAGTCCTGGTCTTGAATTCCTGCACTGATTTGATTTATCCTATCAAGCAAGTGGTTTAACCCTGGCTTGCGCTCTTCTTTTGCCCTCATGAAATAGAACAAGGTCAGCATTGTGAGTACAGAGTATATACACTCTAGAATAGTAGAAAAAAAACAACCTTTTGATGATAAACATACTTAAAGCGTAACTTTCATGATAGGCTGTACAATATTTTAATATTACAGGTTGAATAGCAGGGATTCTGCAAAAAGTAAGCAAATGAAAATAACTTCCTTGTTTGTTGTAAAAACAAGTATCGGGCATAAAATAATACAGCAAAACTCACTTTGTAAAATACAGTTTGATAGCTTTAGTTTCTATTTTGATATTTGATTTTGTTTAGTTTTTGATTAGCAAAAATGAGAATCACACTAGCAATGTGAAAGGTCAGATAAAAATCTGTATCAATGTTTCCCAAATGCTTTAGATGAGGTATGAAATTCCAAAGTGTCCTGCATTTGAGCATCAAAAATATAATTACATATAGAAGAAAATCTCACCTCATTTCTTTCCCTCTGCCTGGTCCTGAGTCTACAGATGTTGACTAGTTTCAATGTCTAGATTTTTCACCAGAAGATAAGTGCCTTTGCCAGTGTTTTATAATTCACTTCAATTAGACCAAGTTAGCAGAACATTTAAGAACAGGCTATAAGGCAAGTCCTTTCCAGATTCATCATTCTATTACATGTGCAACTGGAAACAGCATTTTTCTTCTTATCCTGTAGTAGTGCGGTCATATGATATCAGCATTGCTGTTTCTTGCCATATTTTAACAGAAATGTTATGTTCACACAAATATGTTACCTCACAAAATAATCTTAGGCTATAGGATGAGTAATTGTGTTGGGCTTGTGGCCAGCCAAACATTCCTCAGTTTCAAATGTAGGATTGTCATTACTGGAGTAGCAAGAATACATGATGATGATTTTGAAAGCTAACAGATGCTGACTTTATCATTTCACTGCCAGTTAACATGAGTTTAGGAAGACAGCATCCATCAGAATAATTAGGGAAGCCACACTGGCTATATGGAAATCTTCCAGACTATTTCCAGGAGTACTGAGCAACTTCACATCTGTTTCCTTAACTGGGTGGTGCTGTGGACAAATTTTCCCATAACTCTCCTTTCAGGCTCCTTACTAAGCTGAAGGGCATCTGTTAGGCTGAAAGAAGAAATGGATCTTGTGGCTGCTTTACTGCCGCTTTTACTTGTTGGTCAACATATACACATGACAAACGTGTGACTGAAACCAGGCTGGCTGCACTTAGGACCAGATCAAGGCATGTCAACAGAGTTGCTGTGTTCTCACAAGTGCTTGGTTTCCCTGACTATCTTCAGTTAGCCTTGCACAGGAAACCATTTCAAGGTAACTTGACCTCCTGACAAAAAAAACCTGCAAATACCACCTCAGAGGCCATCACATTTTCTTGAAATTTTCATATGGCTTTCTGAAGGGAAACTGGAAGTTGCTCTGGGTTGTACTCAAGTTTGATCTGTATTTTCTACAATATTTATGTGAAGCAGTGCAAACGACAGTGAGAGAATAGGATTGACTTGAATAAGGTGAGTATTTCAGTACCAGCCTCTGCAGAAGCTTCAGGCAGTAGCTTCAGGCCATCACCTGCAAGAATGGGAGAAGCCTAACTCATGAGAAAGCCCTTGGGTGAGTCCTTAATGAAAAAAAATCTGCCATGGAGTGGGGGCTGCTTGGGCAGCTACCCACAGTGGTTTTGTATGCAGCAGGAGGTAAACCATATGTTGATTTGAACTTTCTATCACATGATCCTTGGCAACTGCTCAGGTCAGCTTATAAGAGCGGCAAGAGAGTATAAAGCTGCTAAAAGGCACAACAAATCCCTTTTTGATGTTGCCATCATCTCTCTTGACATGACACGAACCCATGTAAGCACAGACAACCAAAGCACTTTTGCCCAAGTCAAGGGAAGTTCAGGAACCAGTGGTTCTTTTTCTGCCACAGCACAGCGGGCCCCAAGGCAGGCCCCATAGCTGGGCAGGAATGCAGCAGAAGTCTCTGAAGGCAAAGCCACTGCAGGAGGAAAAACACGGTCATGGAGAATACCTTCCAGGTAATTCTGTAGCACCAGTTATTTGTCACACGTTTAGCACTGCCACTTTAGAAAAGAAATAGAGAAGGAATTTTCTTCCTTTCTGTAGTAACTTTATATTGAATGGGATCTATTGATCTCCCCATTCTGATCTTGTGCTTCTCCCACTCTATTGTCTTCTTTTTTCCCCTGCTCTAGGTTTTCATGGCAGCTTGTCATTGTTACTAATGTTGAACACAAAAGGATGCCATATTGCCTGTGGCCAGCGTTACCTCAGTATGTTTACATCATTAGAGACATGTAGCCATACATCAGCCTGAGAATTAACTGGAATAGTAGTTCTCCTTGCCTGTAACACTTGCTGTCAGTTAATGGCAACTCTTAGACAGTCAGAGTAAGTTTACTATAAACAACTTTGAGGACTTACCCAATGTAAGCTTATGCAACAAACAGCAACTCACTTCCTGAACTGCTTCACTGTTGGGGAAACTTTGCATCATTTCCACTATAACATTGTAGCAGCGAACATTTCCAGACATGAGCACTTCCACATTGCTGGCTAAAGAAACAAACAAAAACAGAAAGTGTTTCTTAAGGGAAAAAAAATGTTGATTGCACTCTAATTCAGACTTTATTTAAATAGATTTATTTAGAAAACTGGGCATGTGTTTCAGTTTTTGTCTTGCAATGTGAAAGCAGCTTTTGGTTTTTTGAATGATGAAGAGATCCCAGCACTCCATATGGTGGCTCATCCCACCTGTAACAGATCTTTTTCTTAGGGCTAGATGAATTTCCTCCTGATGTGCCTGTTTCTCCCCATTAAACAGAGGAGAAGCCTGGATGGCTGCCCACGACTACCATTTCCATGGCTAATGTGCTGTGACCCATCACGCCACTATGGACTTTGGAGGACAATAGGAAGAAAAGCGTTTTCTTATTCCATCAAAACTACTGAGATTTAAGTGTTCTTGCACTGCACTGGAACAAACTGTTAATCCCTCAATTTCTCGGACATGTAAGATGGAACAAAGTCTACCTCTGTATTAACAAAAGAAGACATAGTGAGGTATATGTCCTTCATGTAACTCATTAGGAATAGAGACTCGAACTTTGGGGTTTGGGGAGACAAACATTTTACTACTGGATAAGATAGAGGGTGTACTTTCAGTTAATTATTTTCCCCATGGTGATCTTAAAGCAATACACTTTCTGGCAGGTATTGTGGGCTGTCACAAATCAAGAGTATGAATGCTGGCAAAAGTACCCTAGCTTTGCAAGCTACCTCTGTTTCTCCAACTATTTTCAATCTTTCATATCAGAAATAAGAGTGATAAATACCCACTTTAGAGCAGGTCTTTGCCATGCCCCTCTCTTGTTACACTTTGTGTTAGTATTTACTATTTTAAAAAGCACTTAAAATCTGGCATCCTCTTCTGTAGAAAATGGCAATAACTTCTGGGCTAGGGTAAAAATATTTCTGGCTCAAGGAATACTTAACGTTTTAAACACAAACTGGAAGAGCAGGAAGTTTGAGAAACAGAAACTAAATAGCTTGGAGTCTGATGAAATGTGGCACACTCCAGTCTAGTTCTTGTTTTGTGCCATACACGGGGCCAGCGTGGTTCACATAGAGCCAGACAGGATATATGAGCAAGGCTTTCTGAAGAATCATGTAGGCAAGAGTACAACATGAAGACATGAAGAGCAGGACCCAGCTCTATGTTTCCCAAAATTCTGACTATCAGCAGGAAGCTGACAAGAGTTGCCTCTCTGTCAATAACATCAAGTTGCTGTCAACAAATGAACACAAACTATCAAGCACATTTCTCAGGACTTGATTTTACCCACAGCAGGGACCGCTGTTATCAGAAGACGAGCCTTACCGCACACCACTTAAGGACACCGTAAGACTTTACAATGTGCGCAGTGCTACCACTGCTCCTCATTTCCTCAGCCGTGGCCACTGGATTTGCATGGGCAACTTTCCCCTTGTGAAACAGCTTCTGCTAACAGTGTTCTTTACCCACTATCCAGACTCACTAAAGATCCATTTAATTAATAAATACATTCTATTTTTCAAGCATTAAGACAGGGCAGAGTCTTGAACTTTGACCTCTACAACCACGACGAGCATCTTCGTTACAACTTCCTCCAAGCAGAAGAAAGTCTCTTTCTGTTCTTTATGAGAGATTTTGGTTTTATCAGACGGAATGATTGAAAGAAAATTTCTCGTAAAAAAATTACAAAACAGTATTTCCCAAAGAAAACAGAAAAGTAATTTGTCTGGCAACTCCCAACCAGTTCTCACTGATTTTTTACAATTACTGAAAGATTACCAAACTGAGGTGAGCTGATGCATGCTATGGGAGATGAGGAACTGAAAATAACTTCCATTAATGCACTTACGTGGTCCAGCTAAGGAATGTAATGAATAAAGTGCTGGAAGAATCACCTCTTCTTTCTCTGGAAACTCTTTAAATACTTTCAGTATGATCATATGATCTTTGCTTTCAACAAATTCAGTCAGCTGCTCTTCTGGAACTAATTTGAAAAGCAAGAGAGATACAGCATATTTTGAGGAAATAATTCATATCCTGGTACAACATGAGAAAAGACAATTGTTTTTATCAAGTTTCCTTATATTTATTTCATATGTTTCACAGAAGTAATGTACTCTCCATACACATCATCTTTCACAGTTATGACTTCTTTCATTAAAAAAAAATGAGTTACCTTTTTCTAGCCAACACTTTATGTAACTGAGCTCTGATTTTTAAATGCTTCCCTGTGAAAAAGTATTTAAAAAAAAAAGAGAAAAAAAAGGTCTTTTTCTCTTTTTCACAAAATGACCTTCAAATATCCCTCACCAAAACAGCACATAAGGGAAGGAAAGGCTAAGCACACAGTAAAAACAGTTTCATGGAATGTCATCTTGCATACCTCATGATTTTATTTCACTTCCCAACATTTTTTGATAATGGAGTTCATCCCATAAGGACTATGGCCATACTTTAATAATATCTTACCTTCCCTGTAATTATGACTTAAGGTTTTTCCCTCCCTGCCCCCTGTCATTTGTGCTGACACAACTGCAGAGCTGTGCAGTGAACCAGAGAAGGGAACTGATCCAGGTAGAGAAAGAACAACACATTTTAAATTTTGTAAGCAGAATAATTTTTTGAATTTGGTTCAAGCTAAGGCTAGGCAAACATTCACATTACAATAACTGACACAGTGGGTGGCTCAGTGGCAGGAATAAAACAGCCAGGGGCAGCTTAGAAGCGTGTTACATTAGCACTGCCATCAAGGTGTTGCAGTCTATACCCAGAGCAGCCTGTAGATCTGTAAAACTCAGACACTTCGAAAAAGCAGACACAGAAATCTACGCAGCTCAGACCTTTGTGAAGACTGAAGAGAAAATACACCAGCACAAAAGTATTTAGGGAGAGTGAAAGAGCGATAGAAACACAGAAGATAATTCCAGGCACACATGTGGGAGGAAAACTTAGAAAATGCAATATAAAACGGTGCCAGAAAGAAAGAAAAAATAAATAAATAAATAAATAAAAATCAAAAGAATTGGAGACTATCTTTGAAGCCAAGGAGTACAGCAGACTTGGTAGGAGTGCTAGTATTTCTCAACATTTATTTTGAAGCAAGAAATCAATGCAAAGAAAGGGTACTACACCAACGGAATTTTTGGCCATAACACATACAGTTCCTGAAAATTCTGCAGAATTTCATTACATGATGGCTTCATTTCTCAGAAGAAACACAGGAATATCATACAAATACATAATCATCTTTCAGCATTGTCAGGAGCAAAAACAGAATCAAGTATTTATTTTTAAGTGCAAAAATTTTGCTTTATTTTAGAATTGTTCACATTACTAAAATTTGCCACTCTTTAAATAAAGAAATCTGGTTTTTGAGAATTAAAAATAAAACGTCACTACTTTGTTCCAGTGTAAATGAAGAAACATTTTGGTTTTTGGAAAATTTCTCTGATTTAGAAAATTTGTGCTATTGCTTGGAAAACCTGTATTGTGCTTACTCAAAAAACAGATCTAATACACAAAATAGAATCTGGCATGCAAGAATTCATCTACTGCAGTTAAACAAACATCGGCACTCCCCTCCGAACCTGTACATTTTTCTAGCCTAAAAAACTACAAGACATAAATACCTTTCTCAAAAAGTTTGTGCAATGCTTTACATCCATGTTGCTGGATCTCTTCATTTTTAGGGAAGGTGTGCATGGCATTAAACACCAAGGAAAACACATCCACCTCTTCCTCCAAGAGCAGAAAAGCAATTACATCTGAATAGCAGAAGGGATTACATGTTGCACTGATTAGTTCTCAACATTTTTACTGAAGCAGTAAACCATCAAAATCAAAAATTCTTTAATATTGTCCTTAAAACTTACTCTGCTGGCTTTAATCCAGTTTTTTGTATAACATGAGGATGTAATCTCTTAAGGTAGTATTTTAAAATAAAACAGCTGTACTAAAACTTTACTGCCACAAAGACAGTTTTCCTTCTCCACTCTTGCTCCAGCCTTGCACTGTCTGGGAGTTGTCTGACCCCTTAATGTGCCAGTTCAACTCACTACAATGGTAGAAAATTAACCCATCAAAAAAACCCTTTCTGTAGTTATAGCAAGTTGGAAATTTTCACTAAGAAGTAAGGCTGGTGGAAGAATGAGTACAGGACTACACTGCCTGAGAAAAGAGAAGATTTGAAAAGTACCTGTCAGCTACAGTGAACCATGAAATCAGACCACATGTATCCTGAAACCCTATTCTCACTCTCTCAGCTATTCCTTCAGACTGAAGCTGAATTAAGAAGACAATCTCATTGCTGTGTTTATGACATTTAAAAAATTCTGAAAAAACCATTATACATTCTCTCACATGTGTAGGCAAAATGACTCATATTCATGACAATTTTTCAAATTTACAGCAAGAAAATAGAATTCATAATGCCTGTTCCAATGTTTTTGGCTGCAGCTGGGGTTTTTTTTTGTGTTGGCTTTCTCCAAAAGAAAAATCTTTCTATATGGCATTCATGCTGGCCTGTCAGCTCCAGCGCAATTCAAAATTACAGACATATAGAAATAAACAATACTATGAGATTTTTCTGACAAGGTACAACTTTAAATATTCTTCTGAAGTAAGGTAGTTGAAATGACATTTTGGCTAATCTCTGCTTAGAAGAGTAGTAGTCAGGAATAAACTTATAGAATATATAGTCAACAGTTTAGGACAATTTATGATACCTCAAATTAAATGAAAGAAGCTGCTGGTTACAGTTATTCACTAATAGGAAGATTTTGCTAATAAGACCTGTATTACTCAGCTTCAGCAGATATAAAGTTAGGCACGCAGTCTAAGCTAGTTTTCCAGACTTCTCTACAATCAACATGGAGAGGAAAAGAGGTTCAAGAGGTAACTGATCTTATAAAACAGACAAATTAATTTCATGGACCATCCTCTGAACGTGCCTGTCTCACTCTACCGCCTACAGCAGAAGCTCGAATCTTTAACTACCTGAAGTCAAATCTAGTTCTTAGTTTGTAAATAAGGCTGATGCCAAAGCACTTAAAAATCAATGGAAACATTCCTATTCTAACAATGATTTGTGCTCATCCTATATGCTAACTCGAATGAAACTAGCAGAATCTCTCCCTTACGGTCTCTTTCATTTCAGCAGAAAATCAAGAATCCCAGCACCACAAAAAATGTCCTCAATACCTGGTAAGATTAGGTCTCTGCAGAACAAAGTCACAGAAACGTCAGCAATAATTTACTGCTTTCAAAAGTACTAACCAGTACCAAAGGAAGTAAGTCAAAATGTCACCAAATTTATACTCTGGCAAGAAAAAAAATAAGCTCTTGCTTATTTTACTTAACTAATTAACAGCAAATATCTGTGTCTATGCTAATAACAAGTTCGCTAAACTAATTGGTTATGTTCTTCACAGCCTCACAATTTGGAAAATTCTTCCTATCTGGGCAAAAAAGGGTGCGAAACAGTACCCTTATTATTTTGTGTACAAGTACAAATGACAAGTGACTTTAAAAAGTAAAACAGAGAGAAAAATCAGGCCCGACATGTACAGCATACACTTTGTATCACAGTTCTGTGTTTTAAAGGCTTAGACACAGTAGAAAAGTAAAAGACACAATACCTGACATGAGGAGTAAATTTAACGCTTTTAATCCTGTTACTGAGAGGTTTATATTTCCTCTGTGGACTGTAAGCATTTTAAGAATCTGCCTGAAAATAACAAAAATTAAAAAAAAAGAAAGAGAAAAAAAAGTTATGGCTAAAGAAATATAAGAAATATTAACACAGAATTTTATCAAATGTTTACTTTAAAACCAAAAATACTTACAGAAATTAGCAAAAGCTTAAAAAGCTCCCAATTAAATTTTAACTATTTTCATACTTCATTGAAATACTGATGTACAACTTATCAATTTTATTTTAAGTTTTAATTAATTATGTATTTATTAATTCTATAGGGGACAAGTCTCATTCAGGATTGGGGTTACTCTACAGAAACTAGAGCTGTGGAGCGCAGCAGACTGCAAACAGTGTGGCACTGTTCTGTTTGCTGTAAGAGTTAAGTTACAGTGAATGACCAAGGGTTTGCTGGAAGAGAAGCAGCAGTTTCTCAGCTAAAGAGCCTGAACAGCATCTTGAAGAACCCAATCTAAGTTTCCACCATGCAGCACTTACGCGATGCTGGACAAATCACTAAAAAGAAACGTTTCACTACTGCCAATTGTATACTCCTTACTTTCTGTGTGGCGCAACTGGAGAATCAGGGACATTAACCTCTGAAATGCTACATCACAGTCAATCTAAGTTGAATATTAAAACAGAAAGAGACAAACAGTGCTAAGTCCTCTGAAAAATCCAGTGCGTGTATCAAGCTGGGCACTCAAAAATCAGCTGATCATTTTAATATGTTTTGCTCAAACTGCCATCTGTAAAACAGCGACCACAAATCCATAACACCTTCTCAATAAGCAAAATTTTAAAAGTACTAAAAAAAGCTGCGAAAAAAAAAACAAATAGGCTAGTTTTGACATAAGGTATGACTAATGTACAGCAAGTAAGGCAGTGAGCCACACACTGAATGATGCTGATGATAGAAAATAAATAAGCATTGATTTTGCACTGAATGAAGCTTATCTTAAAACTAAATAAAAATTGAGAGGCTAACAAAAAAAATAAAAACAAATCGAGAAATCTTCTGGGGTTTTTTATTATTTTCCTGATTTTGGAGAGCTGGATTCTGCAATCTTAATCTTTAAACGTGAGACTTTGTACATATAAAAACTAGTACATATGGATTGCACAGTACTTTGTGACACTTTCACTTTGAAAAACAAAAAGCAGCACTTAAAGTTCGATCCAAATCTTTTCCTAGCTCTAGCAATGACGTTTACATTGGTAAAGTTAACTTTATAAGCTAGAATGGACGTCTCATTGCTTTATTTCTTTTCCCTTCATTCTAGGATCTTGCTAGTTTCTCTCTCCTCTGTTGTAGCATTAGTGTCATAGCTAGGATGACCAAAGTACACATAAAAGGCAAAGTCCGATGGGAGATATAATAAAGAGAAAATTCCCTGCATCTACCTTCTCATTTCAAGTATAATCAAGAGTGAGCACATACAATATTCTAAACCTCATCTCATACAGTAGTATGAGAGTTCAACATAAGAGATTACAAAACATCTCATGAAGCCTCCTTGACCTTGTACAAAGGATGCAAATACATTGAAGGAATTTCCTTCCCTTCTCCTCACAGTGGCAGCGACTCTTTATCACACTCTGTCAAGAAGACCTAAACCAATACCAAACCACCATCTGTAAACAGGGCTGTAATGTGGTCTGGATGGCACATAGCTCAGAGATAAGAAAAAAATGCTTTTCCTAGCTTAATATTTCTTTTTTTTTCCTAAAATAGTTACACAAAAGTGAAAACCTCTTGCAGAAAAAAATGACATTTTCTTCTGTACTGTTTCCTGCCTTGCTGCAAAGAGCACACAGTCAATATGCTGCTGATGCATGGGCAGTACTCGCCCCATCCACCTACAAGGAACCCAAGATACAGTTCAGGTGGCTTAGTCTGCCTTTGGCACTGACAGAAATGCCTGAGCTCACTCTCCCACTATGAACAAGTTTCTCTACTGCAAGGAAAACTGTCAAGATGGCAGACAGGGATACATAGTTGGCTAAAATATTGGTAGTGGGAAGGAACTCTGTACAGTAATGCTATCATCAGATCTTTAGTGAAGTTTGAGTTTGAAAAGGATGCTTTGTTTAATTGCTCACACTGCGTGGGCTCTGATCAGCCCCAAGAGTAATTTTTCTGAGACCAGGAACAAACAGCAATATCTCTAGCTCTCAGAATAAGTCTCAGTCAATTAACAAACCTTTAAGCTGCCACAGAAATCATAACTAGCTTGCACAACTTCAGCTCAGTTATTCATTGCTCATGAAAAGCAACCAAAATCACTTTTGTTTTCTGAAAAATTGCCAACGCTTCTTTCAAGGAAGTTTAGTCTCCTGGTGACCATGAACTCTGGCCACTGTAAAACAAACCAATGAACCAACACCTCAGAACCAAATGTCACCTTCATGCAAATGATCTTACAGTAGCAACCTTTCTAAAGAAGGGCATGGTGCAGACTGTAAAGGCAGAGGCAGATTCACTAGGGGAGATACACGGCTGCAGCCTCTCACTGTCATCATCAGCCCTGAACCAGGTGATCTGTTCAAGTGAGGGAAGATCGAATCAAGCCCTTCTGCCCTCTTTGTATTATACCCACATGTACAATTAGCACTTGTGCTAAGGAACAACTGTGGAGCTAACCTACGTGGGTTTTCAGCCCATCTAACCACAGCTATCCAGGAAAGTTGCTTAGGCTCCCTCAACAGTTAATGGATGGAGATGAGCAAATCCAAACCACAATTTTGTCCAGGATAACTTACTAAAAAGATGGAACTAATCATCCTCTCTGAGGGTAGTTGTGTCCACTGACTTTCACAGGTAGTTGAGGTAACCAGTTTAAATACTGAATTTTTAGACAACTAAGATCAGGTGTGACAAATACCCCTCCTCTTGATTAGCACCACTTTAGGGTTACAGCTAGAATTCCTCACGTCTGGAGAGAACACACACACCCCCAGCCAGGTAATATGACATCTGCTTGTTACAATAAAGGACCTTGACAACCACAGAATCACAGCACCCCTGAGACTGGCATGGACCTCTGGAGGTCACCTATTTCAACACCCCTCCTCAAAACAGGGTCAAATACCACTGATGCTCAGGGCCACGTCCAGTCATGTTCTGAGTATTTCTAAGACTTGAGAGTTCACAACCTCTCTGCGCAACTTGTTCCACTGTTTGATCAACTTCACAACAAGGCTGTTTTTTTAAAAATTTGAGTGGAATTTCCTGTATTTCAATCTATGTCCATTGCTTCTCACCAGTGGCCACTGAGAAGAGCCTGTCTCAGTCTCCTTCACTTTCTCCATGAGGTATTTATACACACAGGTAAGATCCCTGCTTGTGAGTCTCCCATTCTGAAGGCTGAAGAAACCTGCAAAAATCTTTAACCATTTAGAAAAGGATAGAATAACCTGTATAAATATATTTCATTGTATATATAGGCTGCCATGATAAACAAGCATTCTGGAAGACTCCTGACATACAAAATACTTACTGATGAACACCCAGTACTTCCCAGTCCTTCCCAACATCCTTAGGAGCTATGTTCTGTAGAGTACTTGGACAAATTTCTATTAGTTTACAGAGAAGTGACCAACCCATCTGTAAAACAAAAATGCAGCTATTTTAGAACAGATACTCTGTTTGCAACTTCCATGTTGTCTTCTCATATTCTTGGCTTTTGGAAGATGGATGTTCTGAAAAGTTATCTAGTTAAATCAATAACGGAAAATTAATTATCACAAGACAAGACAAATGACATAAGTTAAAAGACTGAGGTAAAACAGATATGCTAATGACTCTGAATGCATTGCTTGCAGGAACACATCAATCTCAATGTGCTTCAGCACTGCTTGAGGATAAAGGAAACAGTTAAAAGAGATGCTGACAGATAGAAAAATATTATGTGATTCATAGTATGCCATCATGGGCAAGCGAAGACCACTGCACTACTACAGGCAGTCCAGCTTTACTGAAGAATGGGTGTTTACATAAGAATTTGTCACTTAATTGCAAATTATAAGGAGAAAAGGTAAGTTTTTAAAGGTGTCCAATGTTTTAAATGGTGATAAGATACCTAAACAATGCTACATATTTCGTATCCTTGCCATCAATACTCAATACTGTGTGCTTTCAAAATGTAATGAAGGCAGTGAAAGTTTTGAGATAATAAGGCAGAAAAGATAAGCTAAAATCAATGTGTTTGTCTTAATAACTACCTGCTCTATCCTACGCAATTTTTTTTTCCCACTTTCAAACATCTCTAAATAACATCAAAACCAAAAAACATTCCTCTTCAGTTTTCCATATTGGAGAAATCTGCTCTCTTACAAACGCCTGCAGGCTGATACGATTGAATGGACTCTGCTAAGGATATAGTAAGCAAAGCCTATACAAAGGATTAACTGATGGCCAAGAAAATTCCACTGTACTGAAGGAGAGGGGAACCGAGAAATGTCAAATGTCACGATGAAGCAGATTTTACAAAAAGAAATTAAAGCAAGGCATAAAAGTTTCCTTGGCCATATAAACAAAAAAGAAAAAAAAAGGGGGTTGGGAAATAGGCCTGTGTGCTTTAAGAACAGGGTCAAGGCAGAATGTAATCTAAGTATGGCTCAAAAACTATATGTGTAACTGGATCCGTTTTCGGCAGAAGAGTTATGTAAAGTAAAGGGGTCAAGATAGGACAGCCCAGAACAGGAATGTAACTGGCTACTTACAAAGAGTTTAACTGCAAAGTTCATGGAAAGTGCACAATCTCTAACCCTACAGCCTGCAAAACCAGAGGCATGAAAATGCCAGTCTGGTAGCATACAGACACTCATAGGAACAGGATAGGCTTGACTTCAGACAGCTTTTGTGACAGCTTTGGTGAATATGAACAAGGTGATGTAGCTCTCTGGGAACTGGAATTCTGCTTTTATCCTTCACATACTTGTTTATATGATCCATGTTCACACACCTGAAGTAGTTTTGTTTCTGTTTCACTTTAGATTTGCAGGGCCAAATGTTTACAACCTTAATGCCTGCAGATTAAGCTCGACCACGAGCCAACTTGCATGGTCTTCTCGTGCTTGGATAGCAAACTGGCTGGCTCTATGTGAGACTGCAAACCAATTACTATGGACGTTCAGGAAGATTAGGCTGGTCTGTAACTGAGTTCTGACGAAACATAGGTGCAAATAGTCTTAGCAACCACTAGTTCTCCCCAAGACAAGCATATATAATTACCAAGCAAAACAGAGTTTATCAGTGACAGTCAATTAGGTACAAATTTCAAATCTGCATGGTAAAGACAGTGTAGATGTGACTATTAATTCATACACTGTGTATTGCTTAGAAATTATTTTAATTTAGGAGCTCCACTTCATGCCATCCTAACTGTTCTTGTAAGATTTAGAACCCGATGAAGATTAGTGGCTTTAGAAAATTCCTTCTTGTATTAAAACTGTTTCTGATCAAATTTATATTTCCATTAAATATTTTTATTTGGATTGTTGTGACTCCAAGTACTGACAAACTATCTATAAGAATCTGTAGAAGACCAATGGAAATGTCTGACCTGCTGATAAGTGGTCTATTTTATAATATTAAAGTCACAAGCTGAGATAACAGAGGATATATTATCTGCTTAATAATTCCGTAAGAAAGTAAGGGTCTTTTAAATAACAGAAATCCTAAAAGTTACAGGGAAAGAAAAAACCAAAACAGTAAACAGAGACATTCTTATAAGCATTTAAACAGGTCCCTAATACACAGAAACAGTTGGTGGCAGCACTGAAACTCTGTTATTTTTAAATCAGACCCTTCTCATTTCTAGCATGCAATGAATTTATATTACATTAGATCATACCTTCTACATGAGACAATAAAGCTCAGCTGACTGCTCTTTACTCAACTGTAAACATATTTTGGTCTAAAGTTTCTAAGCTGCTCCAATCATTGTCAGAGTAACTGCAAAAAGAAACTACCTTATTTACTACAAGACATCTATTTTACACTAAGGCACTACAGACTTTTCAGCCCAGTAACTTCCTCCTTCTGAAGAAGCCTGCAGGGTTTATGCGTCTAGTCCAACTTGCAGTGGTACTTGCAATACTGATCTATGAGGCAAATTTACTCTGCAGAAGACAGCTGAACAGCAGCACAGCTTGATGCTTTGTAACCAGTTGAAGAGAGGAGGAAAAGAAAATCCTCACTTCAGATATGTCTCTTACTTTGACAAAAGCAAAAGGGGTTGATTAATCCATTTATTCAATGAAAATTCATTGAATATAAAGAGATTGCACTGCAATCAAGACTACATTACTTCGCCACCATCATTAAATGAGAATTGTGTATTTACAAAGACCGTAAACGAACTGCAGTGAATGAAGCAGGAAGATAGAGCTCTACTAACATATTGTAGATGTTTGTAAATACCATAACCGAATGTGAAGGAAGAGCTGTCTATGACATTTTATGAGAAACAGGATTTGAGCTTTGTGCTGGCTATGAATTTCACACTTTAATGCAATGTAGTAATGCAAAGGAGCTCCAAAATTTCTAAACTGGAAGGCTGCATGACTAAAAATGTAGGCACAGAGATGAAAACTAATTTTACAATCCTGTATTAAATGAGAGTGAGGCATTTTAACATGGTTAAAATGAAAATTAAACAATCACTGTCTTCCTTATGCACTTACGAGTCTTGTGCTGTCATTTCAGACCTTCTTCTGGTTGTGGTTTGATTTCATATTCTTTTACTTCCTACTCTAAACTTCTGGGCAGTGGTTTTGTAAATTGTTGTATACATAATATGCTTTACCATGAAAATAAGTGCCGATTCATTCTTCTGTATTTGTTAATGACCTCACAATTGAATAATACAATAAGCTATACCTTTAGACTCTGCACTTATCTTTCATCTTCAGAGGAAACCTGAGAACGCAGTTATTCCAGGTTAATCACCATACAAGTACAATTTCATATTCTAATATGAGTTTTATGCTTTTGACCTCTAGCTAACGCCTACTAAACAAACAAAAAAAAATATCAAACCAAAACAACCCACTTAACATGCACTACCACTTAAGAGGCATTTGTGATATAAGTTGCTTTACCTTCTGGTTGAACTGAAAAAAGTAAAAGCTGCCAAAAATATTGCTATCATACAAATGGACTTAATAAAAAAAACCCAAAACAACAACCAAGCGAGTTGCACAAAAACTTGGAGCTTATAGACATCTTTTAAGCATAACACTGCCAGAAATTTCATATATGCCTGCCAGAAAGGAGCTGTTTCATATGGCAAGTCTGGCAGCTGGGCCAATGTTAAGTTACAGGAACAGTCAAGCAGAGCCTTAAATTGCAGAACCTACTCTTAGTTAAAAGATTCCCCTCCATTAAAAACCTGGGCTAGTACAACTCTTTAGCGTAGGGCTACACATGTACCAATTCATATTATTAAATTCTGCTTTTCAGAAGTTTATCTAGCCAGGGTGAAATTCAATATGGACACGTCAAAAACATATTAGATAACATTACAGGTAATTTAGAAGCCTATGCCATACAGTATTCATACTGCTTAATTTTTATTTTCTACTTCATTTTGTGCCGTTTAAATAGAGATGTAACAAGTGGTAACCGCAAAGCTGTCATACTTGTCCCTTTAAAGGCAAGAGGATACAGCGCCCTTGTACAGATCAACAGTACTGTATGATGTGGCCCAGAAGAGAGCCAGCTAAAAAGAAATCAACAAGCCGAGCGGTAACTTTTATTCCGGGAAGGACCGCGATGCTCGGCTCATCTTAAGGAGCGAAACGGGAGCGGCGGGAACGCGGCCCCGGCCCCCGCTCTCAGCCGGCTCCTCAGCGCCGCGCCGCCCTTACCTGCTGCACGCCCACCGCTCCCGGGTACAGGTCCACCACCAGCAGCAAGGGTACATGGACGTTTTTGCCGCTGAAGAGCCGGGGGGCTGTGGAAGGACAGAGAGAGGCCGCGTTAGTGACCGGAGGCGGGCGGGGAAGGGCAGGGCCGGGCATGGCAGGGCGTCCGGGCCGCCCGCGCCTTACCGCTCTGCCGGGCCGCCAGCTCCAGCAAGTCGCTCAGGGTCTGCACCAGAGTCTCCAGACGCTTCCTCTCCTGGACGTTTTGGAGCCNCCCCTCCCGCCGCTTCGGGGACGCTGCGGCGGCGACGGGTCAGCCCCAGCGGGCGGACGGGAGTGCTCCCATTGCCCCTAGAGGGCGCCCCCACTATTCGCGCAAGGGCCTGGCGGAGGGGCTGGGCACGCTGGTTGCTCACCTATTTCCGGTGATTGACAACATATCTGTCCAATAGAGTCTCAGAGCTGCAGCCTTGGTTCCGCCCCGCCGTGCCTTTTTTTTCACTCTATAAGAGTCCGGAGACGGCGCCCTCGGCTGAGGCGTGAGAAGTGTGCTGTGGGAGGGCTTGTAGGAGGAATTTAGAAAGGCCAAAGCTTAGCTAAAAAATCTTTATATAAATATGTTAGCAGGAAAAGAAGAGCTAAGGAGAACTTTCCCTCTCTATTGGATGCAGGAGAGACTCTGGCGATTGAGGGCAAGGAAAAGGCTGAGCTGCTGAATTCCCACTTTGCCTCAGTCTTTGTCAGTAATGGTAGTTGCTCCCTGAGGGTCCAGCTTCCTGAATTGGAAGATAGGGATGGGGAGCAGAATGCCACCCCCACAATCCAGGAGGAAATGATCAGTGACCTACTGTGCCACACAGATGTGCACAAGTCTATGGGACCAGAAGGGATCCACCCAAAGGTACTAAAGGAGCTGGCAAAAGTGCTCACCAAGCCACTCTCCATCATCTATCAACAGTCCTGGCTAACTGGGGAGGTCTCAGTTGACTGGAAGCTAGCAAATGTGATGCCCATCATAAGAAGGGCCAAAAGGATGATCCTGGGAACTACAGGCCGGTCAGTCTGACTTTGGTGCCAGGGAAAGTTATGGAGCAGGTCATCTTGAGTGCCATCACACAGCACATACAAGACAATCAGGTGACCAGGCCCAGTCAGGCTTTATGAAAGGCAGGTCCTGCCTGACTAACCTGATCTCCTTCTATGACAATGTGACCCACCTAGAGGATGAGGGGAGGGCTGTGGACATTGTCTGTTTGGATTTTAGTAAGGCCTTTGACCCTGTCTCCCACAGCACTCTCCTTCAGAAACTTATGGTGCAAGGCTTGGACAAATACACGCTGCACTGGATAAAAAACTGGCTGGATGACCAGCCAAAAGAGTGGTAGTGAATGGAGCTGTATCTGGCTGGTGTACAGTCACAAGTGGTGTTCCCCACAGTTCAGTACTGGGACCTGTTCTCTTTAATACCTTTGTTAATGATCTGGATGAGGGGATTGAGTGCAACCTCAGCAAATTTGCAGATGACACCAAACTGGGTGGGCATGTCGATCTTCTATAGGATAGGGAGACTTTACAGGGGGATCTAGACAGGTTAGATCAATGGACCAAGGTTAATTGTATGACGTTCAACAAGGCCAAGTGCCAGGTCCTGCACTTGGCTCATAACAACCCCATGGTAAGCTACAGACTTTGGGATGTGAGGTTGGAAAGGTGCAAGTTGGAAAAGGACCTGGGGGTTTTGGTGGATAGTCGGTTAAATATGAGTCAGCCGTGTGCACAGGTGGCCAAGAAGGCCAATGGCATCCTGGCTTGTATTAGAAACACTGTGGCCAGCAGGAATAGGGACGTAATCATCCCTCTGTACTCGGCACTGATGAGGTTGTACCTTGAGTATTGTGTTCAGTTCTGGGCCCCTCACTATAAGAAGGACATAGAAGTGCTGGAGCATGTCCAGAGACGGTCAGCGAGGCTCATGAAGGGCCTAGAGAACAAGTCCTATGAGAAGCGGCTGAGGGAGCTGGGGTTGTTCAGTCTGGGGAAGAGGAGGCTGAGGGGAGACCTTATCGCTCTCTACAACTACCTGAAAGGGTGTTAGAGCGAGGAGAGGGACAGCCTCTTCTCCCTGGTGGCATGTGACAGGACCAGAAGTAATGGATGCAAGCTGCACCAGGGGAGGTTTAGACTGGACATTAGGAAACATTTTTTCACTGAAAGGGTTATCAAACATTGGAAGAGTCTGCCCAGGGCAGTGGTGGAGTCTCCATCCCTGGAGGCATTTAAATTGTGTGTGGACCTGGTGCTTAGCAACATGATTTAGTGGTGAGCTTGCAGTGTTAGGTCAAAGGTTGGACTTGATGATCTTGAAGGTCTCTTTCAACCAAAGACATTCTGGAAGGGGGAAGGTAGGTGTAGTGGAGCTGTCTACCTTCTCTCTGTAATGGTGTGGAGGAAAACATATAGAGCCCTACTGGGCAGGAGAGGAGAAGCAGCTGTAGCCGATGTATGCAGCCAAGGTGCAGCTCCCTGAGCAGGTGAGGTGCCTCCTTGCCTCAGGTTGTCAGCCTTTCCCCATGTAGAGGGTCTGTGAGAGGCCAAGGAATATAGAGGGGGCACTGTGCTCTTAAGGCTACTGTGGGGCAGCTGAGCAGAAGCTGTTGCTTACCTTGCCTGGGAGAGGCATGCACTTTGTGCTCCTGAGTGCTTTGGTTTTGTGGAGTCCCGTCTGTGGGTTTGTTTCAAACAAACCTTGGTTGTACTTATAAGTCAAATTTCCTTCCAGGTCTTGCAATGAGAGATTACTGTTTGGAGATAAGAAGGTTCTCTTGCTGTGTTCGTGTATTTCTTCATTTGTGGTAGATGCAATCTTTCTGAGGTCTGGCAATATCTCTGGTACCTTCACTGCCCTTCTGAGATAGTGGTATGTGGGTAGGGGACTAGTAACCACTTCTTAAAAAAAATAATTCTTGGTTAGAACAGTAGTCTCAGTAGAATATGTTACCTAAAGAACTTGCATATGCTTCTTAAATATAGAAGTATTAGTTGAGTAAACTGTTCAGTTGAACTGGACTTTTGTTAGACATATGTCTTGTGTTTTGGAGGATCGTGGCAGGAGTATGGATTTACTTAAAGCTTTTGCTTAGATTGCAACATTTGGTTGATAAAGATGTGTAGTATTTGTTAAATAGCTGGTTGACAGGTCACTAGTTTATTTCTCAAAATAAACTTTAACAATCAGTGTTTAGTAATGCCTCTGAAGCCACATGGGCCTGGATAAACAGCCTCTGGTCTGTTGGTGTATTGATCTCAAAACTTGTGCATTGCATTTGTCGTCATTCAGTGTTTCTTAGTTTTTTGTGCACAAAGAAACTATTGTCTTTGTATCCCAATTATAGTCTGTTAACTAGGGCTGCATTTGTTAAATGGTGAGCTAGTTTCTCTGAAGCACTGGAAAACAAATATGAATGTGAGATAGCTTTATGAAATAGTGACTCATAGTTTGAGATGCGTGGAATGCATTGCATCTGGACTAAACCAAAAATTAGTTGAATTAAATGGATTAGTTTCATTTGAAAGATATTTTTCCTTTCTGCAGAAGCAGTAACTCAAGTAAAAAGAAAAACTTTAAAATTTCATTTCTAGATTTAATGCCTTGTTGCTGGTTTCCTGCGGTTTTGAAAAGACTCTTTTATCTTGCAAATAATATAAATGCAAATAGAATTTTTTAGGTTATATTGATAATCAGCTTTCTCCAGTATCTGCAAAGCTATAGCCATTACCAGACTTCAGTGCAAGATTTTTAGTGGTCAGTCTTTGTAGTTTATATGGGTCAGAAATACAAATTGTAAGTTACAACTAGTGAAGTTGATAAAATCATGTTAGTGCAACTTTTAAGTCCTGATCTTAAACTGAATTTGTGGCTGGTGCATTTAACAGAGCAGCTGTACTGCTGCTCTGGACTTTCTTGCATTGTGGTTTTTAAAAGAATGCACAAGTACAAGTTATGTGTTAGAGTTTCAGCAAATACAAGTAGAAAGAAGTAGTGGATTTCTTTAAGGAAAATTAGGGACCAGGCCTTTCTCCTGAAATATTCTGAGTTCTCTGTGTGCTGGCACAGATAATATGAGTTTGTGTGTATATGTCTGTTTGTCTTTTGCTGCTTTTAGAGCCTTTTCTGTGTTAGTTCTTCTACGGTCAGCTCTGTCCCAAACAACTACCAGCTGCTTACCTAATTCTCTGGCCTTAGGTTTGCTAAGTGGAAAGAGAGAGCAAAGATTACAACTAAAGTGTAATCTTAATTTATACTTTAAAAGATTTATTTTCAATTTCTTCAGCAGTCCTGATTAAGTATCAAGCGGTTTTGTGGTCACTTCACCTCCCTTGTTGCTCCTTAAATTCCGTATGACTTTTGCTTTCAAGAACTTGTGTTCCCTCGAGGCTTCCTTTTCATGGTATTTTTTTTTATGAAATCTGCCAGATCTCTGTAGCAGCTGGTTTGTTCCTGAGGCTGGGTACTTTGGGTACAAAAAAGTTATTTCCTTGTTTTGTTATTAATGAGACTGGTAGCTACTATCCAGTTTGGACTGCTCTGTATTTATCCTCTTAGGCTCAGATGGGACTGCTAATACTCATAAGTAATATGGATTCTCTGATGTGTGACAGATATGAAGACATAGCATGACATACTAACATAGCAGAGACTAATAAATTTTTCTGTCTGGTAATGCACAAGAATAGATGTCTACTTCCAGATTTTGCATTCCTTTATCACAACTGGGAAATTCCATGACACGAGAGATCCCTGGAGTTATGACACACTTATTCAAATGAACTGGGTCCTTACTGCTTGGTCATAGCATTATCAATGTGATTTCTACTGGTTTGGGCCACACTGCTTTTTCTGTCCTGCTGTAGCTTATGAACACCTTAAGGTAACATGGAGCTATGTGGAATACTGACATAATTTGAAGACTAAGATTTGGCTTGTAGAGAGAACATAGAAGAGTGTCAGTGTTTGGGTTTCACCTTGATTATTGTCATTTGAAAACACCTATGTTAGGAAGTCTTTGTCCTTATTTGTTGCTTAATTTCAGTGAAAAAAGTAACAATCTGATCACACTGAGTGTTCTTGTACAGAGCTTGGAATAAGGGTACTATTGAACACATTTGTTAAAGCTGAATTGTAGTGTTCAGAATATTGTTAAGATTCACTAGCTGATTGTAATGACTGTACAAGTGTTGATGACTGACCACAATGTACTTGGTGCAATCACTTCTGCATTCTGCCTGGTTTCATCACATATGTATATAATGGGCTTTTGGCACCATTATGTAGTATGAAAGTTGAGTAGCAAATCTCTATTTACTACTTCAAGACTCCTCAGCTGTTGATTTTTTTGTTGTTTTTTTTTCTGGCTGGCAGTCTGTACCAAGATGGTATCTTATCTTCTGTTTTTCACATGGATGATAGGTGTCCCTGTAGAAGGCACAAGAGACAGGGAAAGCATATTAATGTGTGAACTTAGTACTATAAACATCAGTTTTATTGGGTTTGTGTGGCAAGGTTTTGGTAGCAGGGGGGGCTACAGGGGTAGCTTCTGTGAGAAGCTGCTAGAAGCTTCCCCTATATCTGATAGAGCCGCATCATCCCAGTCAAAGTAGCATGGTATGCTGAGGTACATGTAGGAGGCACAGAGCTCCAGGTTGATTTGGTGGCTGATGGCAGCTTTGCAGTCCTGGTGCTACTTCTGGCTCACTTGGGAAGGAGGCACTGCTATGGTTGCTGCCTTAAGGGGTGAGTTGGTGAGTACAATGGAAGGGGGCTGTGATGCTGGACCCGTTGCTGGCCAAGGCTGAGCCCATCAGCAATGTTGGTAGCATCTTTAAGCTATGTGATAACCTGTTTAAGAAGGGGAAGAAAAACCTGCTCAACAGCAGCTGGAGAGAGAAGCGAGAATATGAGAGAAACAGCTCTGCAGACACCAAGGTCAGTGAAGGAGGAGGGGGAGGATGTGCTTCAGGCACCAGAGCAGAGATTGCCCTGCAGCCTGTGGTGAAGATCATGATGAAGCAGGCTATTCTCCTGCAGCCCATGGAGGTTAATGGTGGAGCAGATGTCCACTTGCATTCTATAGAGGAGCCCATGCTGGAGCAGGTGGATGCACCTGAAGGAGACTGTGGCCCTATGGGATGCTTGTGCTGGCACAGGTTCCTGCAAGACCTCTGGATGTGTGGAGAGAGAAGCCCGTGCTGGACCAGGTTTGCTGGCAGGACTTATGGATCCATGCTGGAGCAGTCTGTTCCTGAAGGACTACATCCTGTGGAACACTGGAGAAGTTTGTGAAGGACTGTGTGACATGGGAGAGATCCCACGCTGGAGCAGGGAAGGAGTGTGAGGAGTCCTTTCTCTAAGCAGGAAGGAGCAGCAAAGACAGTGTGTCATGAACTGACCACAACCCTCATTCCTTGTCCCCCTATGCCAATGATGGGGGAGAGAAGGTAGAGAAAATCAGGAGTCAAGTTGAGCCTAGGAAGAAGGGTGAGCTGAGGGGAAGATATTTTAAGATTTAGTTTTTATTTCTCATTACGCTACTCTGATGTTTGGCAATAAATGAATTTCCCCAAGTTGATTCTGTTTTACCTGTGGTGGTAATTGCAGTGTGATCTCTCTGTCCTTATCTTGACCCACAAGCTGTTCATTACATTTAGTCTCCCCTGTCCAGGTGAGGAAGGAAAGTGATAGACTGGCTTTGGTGGGCACCTGGCATCAACCCACTGCATTATTCCTGCCTGAAACCACAGATGTCTGAAATCTTCAGTGTGTATCTTCTATGCACCTTTATAGTAAACATTGGGTAGTTATAGTCTCCCTGCCTGTTCCATGCTGTTGTGTACAGCTGGCACGCTATCCTGGATCATTTGCAGCTCCTTGAGTAAATGTGTAGCAATTGAGGATTCCTGAGTTAGACATCTTGGGACCTGGGTTAATGTTTCCTCCTCTTTCTGCTCATATTGGTCAAGAACAGAAAAATCTGTGCCATTGTTTGAGGTGGCTGAATAATTAAAGGAAACAGCTTCTTGGGATCCAAGCACCTTTAGGCCAAAACATGCAACATGGGTCCCAAACCCTTTGCAGGTGGTAGTTCCCTAGAGGACTGATTGGAGAGGATGCCAACTTCTGCTAAGTCTACATGAGTCTGGGAGATTTTGCCGAACATTTTCTGCAGTGTATTAATTAGATGGACCAGAGTGGAATGGAAAGAACAAGGTGGTCCTGGTGAGCATCTATATGGTGCATTTTTCCTAGATTTTCTCAGGAAAAACTGGTGAAGTTAACAATAATATCTCTAGAAGTGATTACAGGTTGTGGACTGAGTGGTTTTGTCTTGATAGTAAAGTTTAGCTGTCTGGATGGCTTTCTTAGAGCATGAGAAGTGGCAAAGGGCTTTACCTCTGGAGTGTTCTGGAAGTTATATTTCTGCACTCTTTAATGCTGCATCAGTGAGTATGGGTGGCTTGTCCTGCCTAACCATGAAGACCACAACAAAGGGCCCTCTCATCTGTAACTGGTTTAAACAATTTGTTCTTTCTCTCTGTTGGGGTTCAGTGTTTTTCTTTCACTTCTGCCTCTATCAGCCATAGTTGCTTGTGATGTTCTATGCACATGGTTTCATAGAATCATAGAATGGTTTGAGTTGGAAGGGACCTCAAAGACCACCTAGTTCCAACCAACCTGCCATGGGCAGGGGCACCTCCCACTAGACCAGGTTGTACAAGCCGCCACTGGTGGCAGATCCAGATGAGGCATAACCGTGCCAACTGGCGCTTGCCGGGATGCTGAGACACCTCCACCCACCCCACTCACTCCCCTCGTCATAAAGGAGTGAACAAGGTCTGAGCAGTGTCCCCCGGGTAGTTCCTTCCCAGGCAGCGCTGGTCTCAGGGACGCAGACCTTGCACGTGGAGCTGGAGTGGGCACAGGGGCCAGGGCAGAGCCTCTGGGCATGGGGCGGTGGTTTGGGAAGAAGGAGCTGCGGGCAGGGCGCTGGGAGCTCCACCAGGGCCAGAGGTGAGTTCACTTGGTTGGAACTGGTTGCCCCTTCTGGCTTGAGAGGCGAACTCAACTCGTGGTCATTGCCCTCCCAGAAGAGGTCACCGCTTGGCCGAAAGCTGTGGTCAGAAGGAACATGGGGACCCAGAAGGAGCTCCCAGACAAAGCTGTGGCTGGGCAGGTCTCCAGCTGCAGGGACTGCCCAAGCCTCTTGTCCCTCATACCCAGGGGCAGCAGAGACAGCCCTGGTGCAGTGTGAGCACAGGAATGATCTGCTCAGCCTGGTGGCAGAGCTGAAAGAGGAATTTGAAAGGTTAAGGAGTATCAGGGAGTGTGAGAGGGAGATAGGTTGGTGGAGCCATGCCCTGAGGCAAAGGCAGCAGATGGAGGCTCCACAAGAAGCAGAGGATCCCCTCTCCTCTTGCCACCAGGCAGAAGGAGGGGACCTAAAAGACAGGGGGAAGGGGGGGAATGGAAACAGGTCCCGGCACAGGGAGACAGAGGAAGCCCCTTCTGGCCTCCCTGAACTTCCCAATTGCCCTTACATAAGAGGCCGGGCCCAGAGAGTTGCGATGAATGGAGTTAAATTCAGTTGGTGTCCGGTCACAAGCGGTATTCCCCAGGGCTCAGTGCTGGGGCCACTCCTGTTTAACATCTTTATCAATGACCTTGATGAGGAGATTGAGAGCACCCTCAGTAAGTTTGCAGATGATACCAAGTTAGGTGGGAGTGCTGATCTGCTTGAGGGTAGGAAGGCTCTTCAAAGGAACCTGGATAGGCTGGATTGATGGACTGAGACAAATCATATGGGCTTCAACAAGACCAAGTACTGAGTCCTGCACTTGGACCACAAAAACCCCAGGCAATGCTACAGATGTGGGGAGGAGTGGCTAGAAAGCTGCCTGGCAGAAAGGGACCCGGGGGTGTTGATTGACAACTGGCTGAACATGAGCCAACAGTATGCCCAAGAAGGCCAACAGCATCCCGGCCTGTATCAGGAATAGTGTGGCCAGCAGGACAGAAAAGTGATTGTCCCACTGTACTCATCACTGGTGAGGCTGCACCTTGAGTACTGTGTTCAGTTTTGGGTGCCACAGTATAAGACATACATGAAGGTGCTGGAATGGGTCCAGAGAAGATAAAATGAAGCTGGTGAAGGTTCTTGAGCATAAGCCCAATGAGGAGTGGCTGAGGAAGCTGGAGTTGTTTAGTCTGAAGAAGAGGAGGCTCAGGAAGACCTTCTTGCTCTCTACAACTCCCTGAAATGAGATTGTAGAGAGATGGGTGTTGGTCTTTTGTCACAAGTCATAGCTGATAGGACAAGAGGAAACAGCATCAAGTTGTGCCAGGGGAAGTTTAGGTTGGACGTTAGGAAAAACTTCTGTACCAAAAGGGTTATCAAAGACTGGAACAGGCTGCCCAGGGAAGTGGTTGAATCGCCATGTCTGGATGTATTTAAAAGCCATCTAGATATGGTGCTCAAGAATATGGCGTAGTAGTGGCTATGGTAGAGTTAGATAATGGTTGAACTGGATGATCTTAAAGGTCTTTTCCAACTGTAATGATTCTGTGTGATTTTTAGCCCATTGTTACTATTAGGATCTTCTCAATGTGCTTTACTTCACAGCCGTAGATTAAAAAGTGATCCATCTCTTAATCTCCTCCTCCTTCAAACTGGAAAATATAACTTGGCTGGAGGTTTTCTGTTCCATTGTTCACTTGACTCCATTAATGCCTACAGTAGCTCGCACTTCTAGGGTTGTTGTTTTGATAATGTTTGATGCTTCACCAACTCCAATGACTCTCTGTAATCTGTCAGTCCGGGTTTTTTTGCATCCCTGCACAGCTATTTCTCGGGACAGCGATATCCTATGTGTATGAATTTCTGTGTGCTTGTAGATTCACAGTGAGCTTATGGGGTGAGTAACTCCCAAGTTGCAGCCTTTTGTGCTGCTGTAAAGTGGTTTTGGTAAAGGCCAGGAAGTATAACCATCCTTTAACAGCGCTTTTGATGGTGATATTCAGATTTTAAAGGTACGGACTTTCCATCTGCTAATTATACAAGCTTTGGGAATGTGAAGATTTATAAAATGGTGAGCTTTTGGAGAGATTGTGACAAAGCTTTCTTGATATTAGAAAGCTGAGATTCCAGTTTTGTCAGTAGTTCTGGTTTGGCAGTTGCTACTTGCCCATCATTCCTTAGTTATTTTTTAAAGTTGCCTCGATGCTCATGCTGAGAATATTGGACACTATCCAAGGTTATCGATAGACAGGGCAGACAGGCATTATGACTGGATCTGATGGAAGACTTCATAACACTTCTCCCTCTGGGTTTGTGAACCAATTTTTTCATAGAAAATTTCTGAGAGGTGTTCCTCATATCTGTTCCCTTGAGTCACCTCTCAGAACCAGGCTGCCAGCAAGGTGGTGGATCTGTTTTACCCATGGTGGAATCCAATGATGGCCTCTAAGTGGCAGAGCAATTAGTTCAATTAGTTGGCAACCAAACTCTTTTGTCCAAGAACTGAGAGGATATGAAAAAAGCTGATGGTGTCACCAATTCTACAGTACTCCCAGTGGGTTATGTTACTTTTTGGCATATTGAATTATGAGTGGATGTGCTTTTCAATTTATGAAGTGGTGAGCTGCGATTATATAACATCTTGGACTTTTAATAGTGTTCTTACCCAAACTAGTAACCAGTCATGTACAGTATGTTCACTTGATCTTTATTAATCAGTTGGGCTGATTGATGTAGAAGGGGATAAAGACGCAGGCTTCAGGGGGAAGGCAGTCAGGTATGCATGTACACATGTGGTCACTCTTATACCAGCCTGGGGAGCTTGGCTGGCTGGGCCAAAGGATCCTTGAGGAGTTGAGGCTTCCTGAATCTGGTAGGTGTCCTGTAGTTTTGACTCAATGTGCAGCAAGCCCCATTCTGCTGGCCTCTGCCCTTCTATAGCTTCAGTAATTGCCAGGCTGAATCCTTCCTGGAAGCTGCCAGGGCTGTCAGGCCAAGTTCTCAAGGACAGCCATGCTTATTCCATAGCCATGATTAGTAAATCTGTCTCAGGCTCTGTGGGACTGCATTTCCCAACTGGAGAGTTTGAACCCCGCTCTTTTTGTTCTGACTCACAACTTTCATTGTAGTTGATGATCTCCTCTACCTTTTTGATCTGATTGCCTCTGGCTCTGGGAGTCTGGGACTCTTTAGGGATAGGGATGGGAGTAATCACATTGGTAGTACATCTGGTAAAATCTTGTTCACGTGGAATCCAGACATTTGTCCAGGCAGATTCCCATCTTCTTAGCAAGGCATGGATGTGGCTGAAAGGCTAATCCAGAATTTGAAGTGGAGCCACGAAATAGGATGCCTGAGGTGCAGTTGGCCAGTTCTTGACAAGAACTTAACCACTGCAGATGTAAATCTTTCTAAATATAACAGAAGAAACCAAGACATATTTGTTGTCACTTCTGTGTTGGGTGGGTAATTTCTTGTAAGTAGCAAGTAGTCATTTCCCTAATATTCTTAGAGATGAAGCCAGAACCGAAACAGCCAGGGAAGATGAGACTGGTGGAGAGAACTGGAGTTGGACTAGATGACCTCTGAAGGTCCCTTCCAACCCAGACAATTCTATGATTCTACGAATTATTTTATTTATTTATTTATTTATTTTGCATGTAAGCCTGAATTTCTTCTTTTTCTTAAAAAATGGGCTGTTGTCGACCTAACTGTTCATATTGGGGCCATGCTCCTGGACTACTTAAGATGTTACATGTATAACATGGGGAAGTACTACTCTGGTTTCTGTTCCTTCCTCATTCTGTGCATTTATGTGATAGGAAAGATTTGGCCTTGGGTGCTCAGCCACTAAGCCAGGCTCCAGAAGTGTCAGTTCACTTCTGGTAAGTCTTGTCCCTCTGCAGAGCCTGTCCTGGGTTCCTCCGGTCCTGTTCTTTGGCTATGACTTCAAGCTGCATGGCATGCAGCTTGATGATCTTACCATAAGACCAGTTTTTAAGGTCTCATCTTCTAAAAGCCTGCTGCTGCACTTCCTCCTCAGCCAGTGCAGCTTGCGACACTTACAATAAAGCATTTCTGTCCCCTGTGTTAACAGAGAGGCACTGTGTACACAAAGCTGATTTGAGCCATCCTTTTTCTGTGTTTGATTTGGTGGCCTCTCTTCTTGTTTCTAGCCATCCTCATTCTCTAGAGAGAGGATTGTGGGGAGTACTAAAAGGTATTACTTGTACTTGTTGTAACTTTTCTGCCACTGTGTGTGGTGTTGGTTGCAACTTCCTTACTTTGTCATGTAGCTTTCCAGAAGCTACAGGCTTGTGTAGACAGAGCATCATGTACCCTGTACGCTGTGTAGTGGGTTTCATTGTAGCCTGGCTAATCAATATAGCTCATTGCAACTGCTCCAAGACCTTATGATTTCCTGGGTCTTGTATTTCATGGGTGTCAGCAGAAGCAGTGGCAGCAGCTGTGTATCCTAAGTCTTGAAAGACAGAGTTCATAACTGAATGAATTTGAAAGGCATCTTGCAGAAAATATAAATGGGAGTGTCAGTGGAGGGTTTACCAGGAAAACATAACATCCATAACAAGCTAAAAGAAAATTGCATCACTAAGGCCACATAACCATTTCTCTAAAATGGGAATTGTTTGTCTGATGTGGAATATAATAGAACTTTTCCCCCATCAGGCTGATGAATAAGGCTTGTGGAAGTGGTACTACAATTAGAGCAGATGAACTCTGGACAAAGATTGGCAAAGCTAGCTTTCATTTGAGTGTAAAATCACTCTTAAGTATAGACTTAAAATCTAATCTAAAATACCTTTTTGTTGAATAAATATATTCAGTGCACTCTGATCCTTTCCTATACAGCTAATTGAAGTGCTTTGCCACTTGATACTTTAGTACTGTTACAGTTTGTGTGCTACAATTGGTGTGAGGCTTACTAGCTTCAAGGAATTATCCCAGTTGGTTTTGTTTCTCTTAGCAATTATGCTTTGGCTTGACCTGAGTGTTGTGCAGTGGTTTAAAAAAAAACAAAAAACAAACAGAAAAAGACAACTAAACCTTAGTTGAGTTAAACAATTTTGTCAGGGTGTACACAACTGACAAGGTTTCAGTCTGACTTGTTGCTCAGAAAAAGCTAATGTTGTTAATTAGTTCAACTTTTTCCCAGAAAAACAGCTACCTGGTTTGGGACAGCCACATTGGTATCACCTTCGAGTCTATTCTAATTTGTGCATCAGTCATGAAACTGAAAAGGTCTACATGGCTCATTGGCTGCACAGAGGGATATGAATTTAAGGTTCTTGCAGATGGTTTCTGTTTCATCAGGGTTGTGTCACTAATGTTTTGCAAATGTGTGAGCAAATGTCTGGTGCCTGGCTGCAGTGGTGTGTTAGGAAGGTGTGGTGAGACTTGAGGCACCCTGTGATCCTTTTGGAGCACTTGGAGCAAGCTGTAGTGTGGCTGTACCTCTGATGTGGTTGCACATAAAGTACTTGTTGTGACTTGTGTGCATCTTCTCATCCTCAGAGCTTCATCCTTTCACAGGAGGCTGATAAATGTGCCTCAAGTGGGTACTCTGGGGAACTGGTGCACGCCTTGCAGTGGCCTAGTAGACACCCAAGGAATTGGAGGTGAGCTGTGAGCTCCCCTGAAAAGGACAACGTGCTTACTAAGGGCAGTCTGATACCTGAATAATAATGTAAACATCTCAGTTGAAGCTAAAATAGTGGCCAGAATAATCTGTGTGTTTTGTTCAGAGTCATTGCAGTCTGGGGTGTGGCTTAGGCATTGATGGTGGCAGTGTCATAAGTAGTAACATACATCTGCCTTAGCAAAGCAGCAAGGAATTTTCTCATCATGATGGTATATTTATTGGACTTATACTTCAGGGCAGAGTCTTGTAGCAGAGCAATAAATGCGCAGAGCAAAAAAACCTCCGTGGGTGCTAGCAAAGATGAAGATCTTCCAATATTTTAGCAATCAATCTTGAATCTGCTAAACGAGAATGTCTACGTTCTTCCAGATTGTGATAGTATTTACTGTTACCTGCTTGTGAATATTGAATGATTATTTTCTTTGCATAAGTTAATGTAGCTAAGTACCTACCGACACAGTGACTCTCAAGTGCTCTGATTCTTTTTCTAATCTCCTGTTGCTTTTTCCAACAGCATGGCCTGTGCTGTTGCCACACAACAGCTCCTGCAGGACTCCCTCCTATTTCTCTGCATGTGGCCTATTTTCTCTTGTTTGAGCACAGCCATTGCACTAATTCTACAATGAAAAGCAAGATATGTGATGTGAATGAAAATGAAATAATGGCTTCACAATATCCTAAGTAGGGCTGTAGGACTCATTGCCTTACAGTATAAAGTGTATTGGAGTTAAAGGAGCGCAGGATATTCCTCAGAATTCCCAGAGCTAAAGCAGTTAAGCTTCTTTTGGGGTCTAAAGATTTGTGCTCTGTGGAATAAAAAATTGAGTCAGTTTTCCTTAAGTCTCCCTCAAGGCTTTTTGCTCTATTGTCTGAAGCGTTTCTTGTTGGCCACAGGCTATAGCTTCAAATCAGCCAGTCTTCTTTTTGGCCAGTGCCAAAAATCTCAAATTCCATTTTGTGATGTCCAGAAGCAAAGATTTATAAGGCTAAAAAGCAGCTGTCTGCATAAACAACTAATTTCTTTTTTTTTTCATCTGTTCCTTACAACTGTGGCTAATTAAGCTGTTCTTTACTTTCTACTGGTTGCTTGTGCCTATTCCCTCCCAATAACCTGTCAGCGTCACTGTACCTGGGAAGATGATGGAGCAGATCTTCCTAGAAGCTATGCCAAGGCACATGGAGGACAGGCAGGTGATTTGAGACAGCCAGCATGGCTTTCCAAGGGCAAGTCCTGCCTCATCACCCTAATGGCCTTCCTCGATGGAGTGACTACACCAGGGGACAGGGGAAAAGCTATTGATGTCATCTGTCTGGAATTTTGTCCAACCTTTGACTCAGTCTCCCACAACATTCTTCTCTCTAAATTGGAGAGAGATGGATTTGGTGGGTGGACTGTTCAGTGGATAAGGAATTGGTTGGATGGTCACATCCAGAGGGAAGTGGTCACAGCTTGATGTCCAGATGAAGACTGGTGACAAGTGGTATCTCTCAGGAGTCCATACTGAGACCAGTGCTGTTCAATATCTTCACCAATGACATAGACAGTGGGATCAAATGCACCAATGCTTTGAGCTGGAAGGGACCTTTAAAGGTCATCTAGTCCTATCCCCCTGCGATGAGCAGGAACATCTTTAGATCAGGTTGCTCAAAGTCCTGTCCATCCTCACCTTGAATGTTTCTAGGATCGAGGCTTCTATCTGTTATTGATAAGACTTCCCCTGAGCCTTCTCATCTTGAGGTTTGTCAGCACAATTCCTAGTATTTTTGTATACTATATCTTTCTCCTTTAACACCTTGTTCTACTCTTACATATTTTTTAGTGGTTTTACTTTCAGTTTCAATATTCTCATTTAAATATCTGAGGTATCTCAGTTCTCATTCTTCCTGAGAAGGGAAAAGTAGGAGTTAATCAATGAATCCTAGGATCAAATGTGATTGCAACCACCCTAGCTAGTATGATAATATATAGTGCTCTGAGCACAAGCTGACTATGAGTGAAGTAGCCATTATAGCCTTTGATGTTATGGGCTTGGAAAGTGCAAGTCTTTTGTCTTTGAGCAACTGAATTAAGCTAACAAGGCCCTTTAAACTGACAGCTTCCCTTTCTACCTCTTCTTATTCTTGTGCTTCCAGTGCTGTGTGGCAGAAATGTAATCTGATGTAAACCCTGTACTTCTGCTTGTGTTCTGCCCTAGGAAATGTAGCCCTGACTTCCTTCTCAGCTGCTGATCACAGAACAGGAAGCACTGGTGCCAGACTTTTGCCCAAAAGTTGCACCCTTCCAGCCCTTACACCCATTGTGCTTTTCCATATAGGCCTTGCACGGATGGTAGTGAGAGCCCCCAGTTTTCTCATAGCCAAGCCCCCGTGCCTCTGAATATTCCCCAGACCTGCACGTCATTCTACAGCTAGGACCATGTGCTTATGCGTCTGTGTTAACGGTGCAGCCTTGAAACAGGCGGAGTGGGCTATAATTCTGCTGTGGATGTGACTCTGCTATGTAAACAATGCTCACAAAAGTTTATTGCCTCATATATCTTCTTGACATATTTAACACTGTAGTAATAATCATGACATAAAAGGAGGAACCAGGACTTGGGTTATATAGTTTTTATTTGGCTAAAAAATCCTCCAGCCTTTTTTTATACTTTGGAGAAGTATGTGTGTATTAACATGTACTGCATTCTCAGATAACAGGCAGTCACTTTATCTTCCTGACCATTCCAATTTGACATGTAGCAATTTTGTTCCACATCTGTAAGATCCTCAGTGTCTCATCAGAAAAGCACTTTGAAACTTTCCATTGGGAACCACTTTTAAGCTGAGGCTTCACCACCAGCTCCTGCCTCTTCTATACCAGAGCTGTGTAGCAGTTATGCCGGCTTCCAGTCTCAGCCCTCCTTGATCCTGACCTGGGCCTGTGGTTTGGCTTCCTGGCTTGGCCTTGGACCTATCTCATCTCTATGGACTTGCTGGGTGATCTTTGGACAGTATATGCACAGATCACTGGCTCTGGATGCAATTCTGACATCAATGCGCCTTGCTCTTGCTGGGCAGGTGACTGCTGCCTGCCTTCATGCTCAGCTCCCCTTGCAGAGCAGCTGGCTCTTGCTGCTCCAGGACACACATCACAAACTGAAGGGTTACCTGGGCTGCAGGGGTGCAGGGATCAGCACTGTGGGTTTGTAGGATCCTGTAATGCATGAGGACACTGAGGACTTTATCCTCTGTATTTCTCTACTTTGTTACTGATCACTACAAATACCACAAAAATCATTGTTAGCAAGCATGCCTATCATTAGTAAATTGAATATAAACATCAAGCCATTACAAACTACTATCAACAATTAATAACATAGCAGAAATTGATTGCAACTGGTGAGAGAACAAGAGGGCATGGCCTAAAGCTGTGCCAGGGGAGGTTTAGGTTGGGTATTAGGAAGCACTTCCTCATGAAAGGGTCATTAGGCGCTGGAATGGACTGCCCAGGGAAGTGGTGGAGTCGCCATCCCTGGAGGTGTTTAAAGAAAGATTGGACATGGCATTTAGTGACATGGTCTAGTTGACGTTTTGGTATTAGGTCACAGGCTGGACTTGATGATCTCAGAGGTCTATTCCAGCCTCAATAATTCTGTGATTCTGCATAGCAACAATCAAATAGGTACATACTGATACAAGTTACTACAAACTTATCACTAGTGAAGCAAACTCTTCAACAATATAACAGCAGGGAAATTTATGGTAGATTACATATATACACATGTGGTACCAAGTGCATTTAAGAGATTCCAGAAGGGTCCAAACCATCAGAGAGGGGTGGACAAACTGATGTCAGAAGGGGACCCAGCCATCCCAGAAGTGAAAACAGAGGTGCTCCTAGATGGGCACCAATAAAATAACAGTCTAACTGCAAGTCTGGTCTGCATCATGGAGTTTGAAATCAGTCAGGTGTCCCTAGTGGTGGTCTAAGATCTCATAGAAAATTTCTTTAAAGAGTTCAACCTGTTTAGGAAAAGAAAAGAATGTGCAGTGCTGGAAGTTCTCAGAGAAAAGCTCTACTTTGGATAAAAAATGTCTTTCTTGTATCATAGAGACATAAGAGGATGTAGGACACCACTATGACCAGTCAAAAGATGCTGTTAATTTCTATTTCTCACCTGTAACAGCAAATAAATGATTTTTCTTTCAGACCAATTTCTATTTTCCCAGACTGTTTCCACTTTTTCAGATAAGTTGGTTATAGTTTCTTGATTTTTTTTTTTTTTCTTTTTTGCACTTAGCGATAGTATCTTAGGATGTCTTCAGTTTCTAGGTACCCAGCTGTGTACTTCAAAGAGGCCAGCTGCACTTCTCAAGGATGTTTGTGCTTCCCAAGCCCTAGTTCCCAGGCTGGATGACATTTCTCTGTTGGTATTTTTCAGCAGATATTTTACTCTGCTCAGTAATACTCTTTTTCCCTCTAATCATGCCACACCTGCTGCTCACAATGCAGGATTAGGAGAGGGACAAAGTCTAGGTCTCCATTTAAAGCATGAGTGCAACGGGAGAACCAAGAGAAGTTTAGGCTGCCAAAGACTTTCCCTTGAGACCTGCTTGGTCTAAGTCAGGGCTAGAGTCTGAGGGTTGAGCCTGAGAGAAGGGCTAGGGTTAGGAGCAAAGCAAAGCCTCAAGTTCCACTTTGTGTGGGCTGGAGAGAGCTGCCAAGGGAAGAGCTGAGCTGCCAAAAGATCTCCCTCTGAGAACAGGGATTTTGGGTTGTTGCTGGGATTCTTGGCTTCATACTCTGGCTGCATCCATCCTTAGTATTAGGAGAGAGGCAAATCCTAGAGCTGCTGTTGGAGTAGGGCTGCAAAGGAGACTCCAAACAAAGGGGTAGGCTGCTGGAAGACATACCAGATACCCCTCCAACAACTTTTTTGTCAGGATTAAGGCTGGGGTCTGGGTCTGAGGCTCACCCTATTACGATTAGATTTAGAGATGAAATCCAGCTTGGAGCTCCAGGTTGATTGGGGTTGTACAGGAGTCATTGTTGCCTTCTGTTGTCAGTCATCTCTGATGTCTGTCCTGAGAGTCGTTTTTTCTCTTTATTGGGCACTTTTTTCCCCTCTTGGCTACATTCATTATTATGTTTGCAAAAAACGTCCCACTTTATGTTTGAATTCTGTCTGTCTTTGATATCAGCCATCTCAGATTAGCTCTTGCCATCAGTTTTGTAGCAGATCCCTCATTTCTTCCTCCTTCCCAACTTTGGTGTTCACACTGGTTTGGGTGTTCTGTGATGCTTATAGTCAAGAGATCTGGAAACACAGAGAGACTCTGGATCAGTTGTGAAAGGACTGTATGTTGCAGTGTGACACAAGCTTATTTCAGAACTTCATCTTTCTGACAGGAGAGGGAGGCTGTGTGCAAGGAAAGACTCTAGGCTGTTTTTTCTGCACTACTGGAAAGGAGGAAGGTGGTCTCCTTGAACAGTTCTTTTCCCTGGACCATTGATAGTTGTGGTTGTTTGGGGTTTTTTGTTTTTTTTTTTTATTTGTTTATTTATCTCCACCCTTTCCGCTCTCTCATTATGTTATTTGCAGTGCTTTACTTCAGAGGTGAGCCTGTGGAGACTGTGTTAGGTATTGCCTGGGGACTTTCTGCAAGGACTTTACCACTGAGCGTAACATTGGCTCCATTTCCCACATCCAGTTTTGTCTCATCATCCTCCCCCTAGAGAGGGGAATGAAAATTTAATTACAGGAGGCTTCATAACCACCTTTTTTGTTTTTGAAGTCTGCTTTGAAGAGCCCATCCATATTTATAACTGAAGGCATAATATTCTGAATAAATATTTTTCCCTGTGTTATATCCTTGTTCTGTGTGTTTTAAGCCCTGTGATTGGAGAGGGAGTGGTGTTAATTTGAATGACAAAGTGCTGACAGGGCCTGTTCAGAAGTGATATAACAGTTAGTTGATTCTCTTTTGGACAAAATACTGATAAATGGTTCATCAGCTTTTAACTAGTAGGCAGCAGAGCTCTGTGGTGTTAATAGATTCATTGCTTCAGTAAACAGCGGCAGGGCAGATATTCTACCTTGACCTTTTCAGCTCATGTTTTAGCTGTCGGGGCTTTGAATTTTATCGAGATGAAGTACTGTTCGTGCGCCTGGGCTTGTTCTCTGTTCTCTAGATGTAAAGGTGCATGATTTCCACAGCCTTGTAACGGACGGGCTTGGATGAGCATATTCCTTGCTGGTTAAAAAAATAGCTGGATGGCTGGGCTAAAAGAGTTTTGATGAATGAAGTTAAATCCAGCTAGTGGCCGGTCACAAGTGGTGTTCCCCAGCACTCAATATTGGGGCCAGTTCTATTTAATATCTTTAGGAATGATCTGTACGAGAGGATGAAGGATACCCTCAGTAAGTTTGCAAATGACATCAAGTTGGGTAGAAGTGTCAAACTACTTGAGGGTGGGAAGGCTCTACAGAGGCTAAACAGATTGGATTCATGGGCCAAGGCCAATGGTATGAGGTTCAACAAGACCAAGTGCTGGGTCTTTCACTTGAGTCACAACAATCCCCTGCAATGCTCCAGAACTGGGAGAGAGTGGCTGGAAAGCTGCCTGGCAGAAAAGGACTTGGGTGGTGTTGGTCAACAGCCGGCTAAACATGAGCCAGCAGTGTGCACAGCTGGCCAAGAAGGCCAAGAGCATCCTGGCCTGTATCGGAAATAGTGTGGCCAGCAGGACTAGGGAAGCGATTGCCCCCCTGTACTCGGCACTGGTGAGGCTGCACCTCGAATACTGTGTTGCCCCTCACTACAAGAAGGACATTGAGGTGCTGGAGTGTGTGCAAAGAAGGGCAATGAAACTGGTGTAGAGTCTAGAGTACAGGTCTTAGAAGGAATGGCTGAAGGAAATCGGGTTGTTTAGCCTGGAGAAAAGGAGGTTCAGGGGAGACCTTCTTGCTCTTTACGAGGAGGTTGTAGCAAGGTGGGAGTTGGTCTCTTCTCCCAGGTAACAAGTGATAGGACAAAGGGAAATTGCTTTAAGTTTGCCAGGTGAGGTCTGGATTTGATATTAGTAAAAATTTCTTCCCTTGTAGAGGTTATCAAGCACTGAAACAGGCTGCCCACGACAGTGGTGGAGTCACTATCCCTGCAGGTAATAAATAGGTGTGTAGATGTGGCACTTAAGGACATGGTTTAGTGGTGGATTTGGCATTGCTAGGGTAATGGTTGGACTCGATCTTAAAGGTCTCTTCCAACTTAAATGATTTTATGATTCTGAGATACACGTTTGTGAAACCAGTTGCCTTACTTATTTCAAAAAGGTGGTAGGTATAGGATAATATGCTTTTCTGCAAATGTCATTAGGTGTGTTCCTTAAAGTCATCTTAAGAGTGCTATATAAGCATGTATATGTTACATATGTATGTGTGAATATTTCCATAATGTAGTTAGAAGATTAAAGTATAATGGAAGTGAGATTTAAAACTGTTTATATGTATATCTTAAATTGGGCTGACACCTAGTGGTGGGTATGCTTTCAATACCTAATACACAGTCTACGGATCCTTTTGTCCTGTAAGGCTACTTGAAACTATGCTGCAATTTTTTTCTTTTCAGGAGAGGCCAGAAGATGCCTGGGTTTGCTCCAAAGAAGTACTGTCCCTGGAATTCATGCCCTCCTCCATTCCTGAAATTCCTGTCTTCCTCTTGCCTGCTTTTCCCTCTTATCATCCTTTGGGGTGCACTGCTTTGCCATACGCTGCTACGTCTATATGTTAACAGAGCAGATAACATCACTATAATACTTCAAAGCCCAAAAAATTTTTCCTGCTTTTTCCCACTAAATAGCTGATGATGCACGTCGTGTGTCTAAATTAGAAACAGAGGGTTCAGGCTCTTTTCTGCCAGTAACCAGCTGATTAAAGAGCTTCTGTTAAAGAGGCAAAGCTTTCACTTCATCAGACCTTTAAGGAAATAAACCCAATTGAAAAATTGGTTTCTAAGGAGGTGCAAAATAAAGCCTTAATTCCTGGACACTGGCTTCAAGTTTGTCTTGAAGAGGACTGGGAGGAGACGGAGAATTAGGGGCCAGCTGATCCAGAGGGAGCAGCTGATCTGTGGGGATGTAGCACTTGGCCTTGATTGAGGAAGTAAGGTTTAAAGGATGCAGGTTTAAAAAGGAGGTACTCACAGCTGAGGACCAAACAGAATGGAGTGTATGAAAACAAGAGCTGGGAAGAATCAACGCTTTCAGCATGGCTGAAATGATGGACCTTGGATATAATAGGAAACATGGGCCATTGGATTACTTAAGATGGTCTACTTTATAATATTTGATCTACTAGGAGATACTACATCTCTTTATGCTTCTTTTCTATATCTTAGACAGCCCCAGCTGCACTGCAACGTATGCAGAAGTAAGTGGCTTTGCTCACCAGCTAGAGGCCAGCATTATCTGAGCTGCGTAGCACTGTTCACCTTGGAATTATTTCATTTCTTACTTATTTCATTTTTAAGTATCTTCTTAACTGGAGCTGATACTATACAGCACCAATGGGTTTACAGGGCTAAGTATGATGCATTTTGCCATTGTCTAGAGCTTTGTCTGTCTTTTCCAATTTAATTTTTATGGATCTTTTTAATTGTACCGTAATGTCTATCTGCTATCAACTTTTGTAAAGAGCACAGATAAAGACAGGGATGCAAATGAGTGTAAATCCCTGAAGCAGAATTTAAGAATGTCACCAAGGTAAGTCGTAATCCAGCAACATAATTTTTCCTGTCTCTATCTGTTCAGTTATTGGTGAATTGATCTACACTATTTTTAGTAAGGAAGAAAGTTCCTGGCTCTTGTATAGAAAGTTATTCATATGGGTTCAGTATTAATGTTAGATGCATTTTTGGCAGCATTTAGAAAAAAAAAATCGTATTGAATTTGCCATCAGTTATCAAATATAAACTTTCCACTTGCTACAAATCTCTTTAGGTTAGTAGATGTGGTTTTAGTTCTTCCAGACAATGTGGTGTTGTCCAATACCTTTGATTTATAGCTAATGCAAAAATAAGGTATTTTCTTTACAAAGCCTATTTCACTAGTTTAAATATAAAAAAATATTCTAGGAAGCACTTGCCAGATTTGCAAGTGGCTAAAATGAAGACCAAGAGGACATATCTTCAAATGATTTATCTATTTATTGCCTTTTCTAAACTGGAAAAAAAAATTTCAATCTACTAACATTCTCAAAGTAAAATAGGGAATACTAGTTGGTAATGCTCTTTATTAGCCAAGTACTTTTGTTGAAATACTGTTTAAAATTGGATTAGCCAATGACAGTGGTAAGACCCATCATCTTTATTTCCTTAGTTAAGGTGGTATAACTAATGTTAACTTCATTAATTTTCTTGGGAAACTGAGTATTTAAGTGCTTCAGACTAGTCTGTTGTCACTACAAGGGGCTGCTGAACAATATTTTCTCTCCTGATCATTGGAACATCTTTAGTCCTAATAAATTGTAATGTATGAGTATTTCCACCAATTACCTACTATATCAAATGCATTATTTATTTTTTGCAAGATTTTGTGTAGCAGTGTGCTGCTAAAATCAAGCAATATTTTAATGTCGTTATTCTAATTTCATAATAGTTCTTAATTTTTATCACCAATAATGAATCAAGGGTGAAGCACATACCAGGAGTGGAAGGGAACATTCCTCTGGTTTAACCACACTCTATAATTTTCAAAGCATAAGCTAGCATTTGTCTTTTCTTCAAAGATAGACTCTGTGTTTCTTTGTCCAGCTTTTTAAGTTATCTTGTTCTGCCAAATGAGCGGGAGAGGGGACTGAGTTATAAAGTCAATCTCAGAAATTGAGTAACACAGCAATGTGATAGTCATTCTCTACCAGCAGCAAAAAGTTAATGTTTTTGTCATTAGTGAATTAAATATATTCATGGCCTCTGCAATCTGTCATATGTATCATACCTGTGCTGGCAGCAAGGTGAGCTGGTGCCCCATATGCTGCAAAAGTTGCTGGAGACAAATGAAGGTTGTCCTGCAAAATGTCCAGAAGATACCAACTCTGCATGCTGTGTAGTTTGGATTAGAGTAGAAATCTGTTGCCATGGTAGGACATTCTCCAGTCTTTGTTCCCTACTCCTGTTCTTGTCCCTCAGAGAACTCCTCTTACTCCTCTTAACAAGACATGTTACGTGGCATGGTTTTTCCTGTGGTCCTTCACTAGGCTGCTGGAAGCACAAGTGGTGCCTGCCTCAAGACAGGATTTTTGCTGGGGGCCCATATGGCAAGAGGGTCATGCGCTGCTGTCACATCTTGCTGCAGCATCGCTCCCCTCCCACTTCCAGCTTGGCTAGGTACTTGCCATCCCTGGAGCTGCTTTCTGTAGAGATTGTTTTGGATCTTCCACAATGCTGATACAAGAAAAGATTATAATGGCTGTAATGGCACTGTCAAACACTGTGATAAGGCATTATTAAACTGATTTGACAAGCATTATGGTATATAATCTTCCTAATGGTACACTTTCAGCTACTGTGCATAACTGCTCACAGTGCTGAAATTACATTGCAGTGACCAGAAAACTACTTAAATCACTTCAGGAAATGCATTGCTGTGTGAGCAGTATAAGGTGATACTCAGTGCACTGTTACTGCTCCTGAGCACATAAACAGGGCACTGTTGTAAGTACTACGCTTCTTGTGCTGGTTATTTGTGGTCTATTTACGCAGCCTGATCTTATCTTAGCAGTAAGATAAAAACCAAGAGCCACAAGAAAGTCAGTCAAACATCTCAGTTAATGTTTACTGCAAGCGTGCCAAGTCCTCCGTGCTTTTGCCTCTTTCCAAAGAGAATGTGCTCATGAGGAAGACAACGGAGCCTTTAGCACCAAGGGTACAACACTGAGTACTTCCAGTAGCACAGCTGCTTGCTGTAATGTGCATTTATCTTGGTGTTATTGATACTGGCCGTGGTTGGCTTTCTGGCAGGCTTCCTACCACATCAGTGGGTGATATTTCAACTCTGGAAAGGGTACAATTTTACTTTTCCTTGCACTTTAACAAGAATACGGTGTACAAGGTCCATATTGTTTTACTGTGTGTTGCGACTTAGTTAAGCCTCTCTCAGAATTTATTTGGCATTCAGTTCAGTCACTGAACAGGACCCTACTTCATATCAGGAGCTGGCTACCTAAAGCAGTAATGGGCCTGTTCACTGACTCACAGCAGTTCCTGATAGAGGGGAAGTGTGCAATGGGCTCTGGGATGTCACAGGGAAGAAAACATATTTGGAATACATGTGTGGGCCTTTTGTAGCCACGTCTTCAAAGGAGAAAAAAAAAATTATCCAAGTGTATTCTATGGAAAAATATTAATTTAAATAAGCTTTGTCTCAGCTGAGTTCTTAAACAGAAAGGAAAACAGGGCCTTCATATGCACTGGTCATTGCTCTGTCTGCCTGAGCACTGTCATGACTCAGGAATGAGTGTCTCCAAGCCACTGCTCAAGTCCTGGCCTGCATGATATGTGGGGATGACCAACACAGATTTGTGAGGACCAAAGAAGTTTGGCACTGTGGAAGCTGAGAGCCTTTTCTTAGAGGACAGGGAGGCAAGCCTGAGTGGGAGAATGGGATTCCATTTGAAGAGTTGAAGCATGATCAAGTGAGGGCCTGACACAGAGGCCAGATCACCCTTCCCTGTCCTGAGCTTTGGTAGTAGTCAAGACCTGGTCTAAGACCGATGGGCATGCACAATCACGTGCTGGTGCATCTGCTTGCAGTTGAAGCAGCTCATCATAGCAGGGAAAGGCATCTGACCAGTCTCCCTGGTGTGTTTGTAGCTCACTTTTCTTTTTCTTCTGTGTTGTGGTGCTGGTACAGACTGCAGCACTGGTCTCTAGGATTCTCCTGCTGTACTTGTAGGGGCAAGTTCTGAACCAAAATAATGGGTGAGGCCACTTTGCAGTTTGCTGCTTTAGTGTTCATTCAGCAAGATGGGAAGGATGAATATGGGATGCCTTAGAGTATGGTGCTGAGATTGTTCTGAGCTTGGGAAGCCTCAAGTCTGTTTGCACAGGCAAGTGGCAAACTGGCAAGTGATGCGATGTGGTATTAACAAAGTCTTGTCCTTACAACCTCTGAACAACAATCCTTCCTATCATCTTAGCCCAGTCACTCCGAGGTTTCATTCTAGACTGAGACACTTGAATCACTGGGCTATGTATGATGTAGATGAGGAGGTCGGCTAGTTCCAGGCTTGCTTCTTGGGGTTATTTTGTAACATGGACATAGACCGTGAGGACTTTTTGCTGTTTCCTAAGGGAGAATGATTCAATTGGTTATGGCGATGCATACTGAGTCTTGCAATTGCATGCAAAGCTCCACTCACTGCTGCTGCTTCAGAGAGTTTGCAACTGTTCATGTGAGAACTTCGTGTGTCTGACTCATTGTCTGACAAAGTAACTTGCAGTCATTTTTCTTTTCTCTCCCTAAAGAGTAGGAGGAAAGCAGAGATATTCCTCCCCCCCTGCATAGAAATAGCAAGCCTGGATATATTTTTTTTTTTTTTTCTAATGCACAGAATTAGGTTGTGAAATCCATCTGTAGGCTGCCTGGTGAGTTTCTTTGAACTTGCTGAATAATCAGCCACCCCTTTTGATACAGCCAGTGTCTTCAAACACCATTGGTTACAGAAGGCATTTGTTGGTATAGTAGAATGCAGCACTGCTTTCTCTTGGACAGTCCCACAAAACACAAACTGTAGCACTTAATTTCTCAGTCACAAGTACTGTTCAACAGAATTATCGGAGCTGGTTTGGTCTGCTATGCAAGTGTAAGAGAGTCTAATATGAAAAACTCATGGACTTCTGTTACTATTCAAAGTGTGGTGATTTCCCTGAAGACTTTGTGGTTGAGTATTTGATACCTTGCATTTAACACTTTCAGGAGGCCTGACACCCTCCTTCCTCCATGGTAAAAAGTGAGATTTGGTTTCTGCAAATATATGCTTCAATAAGGTGTCAAATTACTTCAGTAACTTTCTGTAACCAGTGAGGTGGGACTTAATCTTGTTGATATATGGTCCCCACCTTTTGATTAATACTGTCCCCACATGTCTGTTATCAAGCTATAATTAGTCCATATTTAGATGCATGAGTTGGGGTATAGTGGCAGGAAGGAAGGTTTGGGACTGCAAGAGTATTCCGTAAGTTCCTGGGTTGTCAGTATGTTGGTCAGCAGTTGTACTTTCCGTAAGATAAACCTCCATAGATACTCTCAGATAATACCTCACTTTTCCCTTCCAGAGTAATTTAGTCCCAACAAAATTTGTCCAGGGCTGGAAAAGATTCCATGCACAGCAGCCGCATCACAGCATCAAGAATTTCCATTCCTCAGCTATGGCTCATTTGCAAAGCCCAAATCTCAAATATGTCTATTCTATTAAAGGAAGTCAGCTCCAACCTCACAGCTGGATAATCTCATCCCTTAGTTGTAGATTAAAAATCTCGTGGATTTTCATTAGTTATTTGCATTTCATTTCACAGTGGGGCTCATGTCCAGCCCATGTGCTTTTGGATTCTTTTGTTTCATTGCAAAAACTGGGACAAAATGAATGTGAGCAAAGATTTCAAACCTAGATATTAGTAGAAATTATTATTGTCAGAACTCTTTTTAAAGTATCCATAAAGCAAAAATAGTTGCTGTTTTATAAGCTATTAAAATATTTATGAAAGTCATGGAACAGAAAAAATTCCTTTTTTACACTGACTCAGTGTGTGTTAGTGGCTGACAAATTTTGATAAGCTTAATCTCTGCTTATGTTATAGTATAAGTTTTAGTGTTGATTCTCAATTCTGTGTATTTTTGTGCTAGTCATCTGAATTTTAGATTCAGCAGCCAGGCAACAATTTCTTGGTCTGGTGTTGCTGAATGGCATTGCTTTTCAATCTCTGAGGTTTCCAAGTATGTTGGCATTTTGTTAGTAGTTTTTGGTGGGAAGACTGTTTTGCTCATTTTTTTTTTTTTTTTT
>VWZK01018440.1:0-13592 GCA_013396935.1 Baryphthengus martii | reverse complement strand
TTTTTTTTTTTTTTTTTTTTTGTCACACATCAAATTAAAGTCTTGTTTTGTGTAGTCTTTATGCAGCTTTTTGCAGTTGTGTTTCACTAATCTTTTCCGACAAAATAACGGATAGAATATAGTACGTCAACAGATCGGCCATGACTTTAGAAGTCTTTGAAGCTGAGAGTTAATTTTAATACTCACCAGTTGAAATGATTTCACTTGTATTTTATGCGAAAAATATTTCTTCATGTGACTGTATTGCTTGTACCACTGAAATCAAGTTAAAATTCCCTATATTGCTATTCTAGCTTTCCTTTTCTGCCTTTGATCCCATTGGTTAGAAATCTCTGTAGATAAGTCTTGTTCTTATTTGATCAATTATGCTTTGATTTCGTCTCTTTTTGGTTAAATTTGTGCTTTGAGCTATTTTGAAATGTGTGCATGGGAAGATTTTAGATTCAACCAATTTTGGCATATCCTGTTTTCTGTTTGTCTGGAGGTTGTTTAAAGTTTTTACTGTGAAATTAATCGGATTTTGGCTTTGGATGGAATCATAAAGAGAGACTGTGAAACATTCTGTATCATAGCCAACTCCTCAAAAATATCTGTTACAGAGCTAGTTTAATTTAAGCAACTGTAATTAGCTATCTTTTCCATCATTTCAGCATAAATGGAATTTTTTGAAAATTAAGTATATAGGACAGAACATTTGTAGTGGAACATAGACTACAACAGATCCAAATCTGGAACACGACACAGTTAAATCTTTCCTATTTTCTTGTCAAAGTCTTCAGTAACTTCCTAGAATTCAGCTTGATTTTACATGACTTATCACAGATAAACCACTGCTGGATGAAATATACTTCATTTCAGGTACACCATAATCCAAAACTAACTGCAGGCAGCGATTTACTCTGACACTGGCCAAAGGATGAGAAAAACACTGAAGTAATTTGATTTGAATAACAGATCATGACTTTTCCCTGTAATTGTATAGATATTTATAGCAACATTGTATGCACATGTACCTGCTCCTGAGATGAATTGTGTCCAGTCATGGAAATACAAGTTCTGACCTGTGCTCTCATGGACAGGGATTCCAAAATTATTTGGTCACCTAAGAAACACATAAGTAAAAGGAAGGAGACTTTCTCTTGCAGGATTGAGGAGTTCATCCCTCTTTGTGTCCAAGCCTAGATCTAGCTTGAAAATAGCTAAAGGTTCAGTTGTTATCAGATCTGTTCTGAGGACAAGCATTTAACACTGCAACTGATAAGCAGAGAATAGTCCCCCTTCCAGGTATCTCTCTGCTTGGCCAGTCCATGACTGAATGCAGGCTTTTATACTCTCAAGTCAAGAAGTGACCTTCTAATAGATGCACAGACCAACAGAGAGCTCTAACCCTATCAGTTGCTCTGTGCCCAGAGGACACAGATTCTGCAGCACTGAGATGTTCATTGTCTCATCAAGTCTGTCCTTGTTTCAGTCCTTCAGTATTTGCTCCTTTCTTAGAATCATAGAATAACTTGGTTTGGAAGAGACCCTGCGATAAGGTCTCCCCAAAGACTTCTCCAGGCTATGTGACTCTCAGCCTTTCTTCAAAGCAGAGGTGCACCATCTCTGGATCCATTCAAGTCTGTCTTGTGCTGAGACTCCAGAGCTGAGCACTACTCCAGGTGGGGCCTCAGAAGAGTAGAGGGGTAGAATCATCTCCCCTGACCTGCTGGCCACACTTCTTTTTTATGCAGCTCAGGATATGATTTGGTTTCTGGGCTGTGAGCACACATTGCTGGCTTATAGCTAATTTTTCATTCACCAGTCTTTCTCTGCAGGGCTGCTCTCAATCCATTCATCCCCCAGCCTGTACTGATACTGATACTGGTGATTGCCCCGACCTGGGTGCAGGACCTTGTGCTCGGCCTTGCTGAACTTCATGAGGTTTGCAGGGTCCCACTCCTCAAGCCTATCAAAGTCCCTCTGGATGCCATCTCTTCCCTCAAGCATATCAACTGCACTAACCAGCTTAGCGTCATCTGCAAACTTTCTGGGATCGTACTCAATCCCACCGTCTATGTCATTAATGAAGATAGAAGTACCAGTCCTGGCACAGACCCCTGAAGAACATCACTTGTTACTGATCTCTGTTTTGATATTGAGCTGTTCACTGCAACTCTTTGGACGTGCCCATCCTTCCAATTTCCTATCCATAAAAGAGTTCGTATCTCCAATTTGGAGACAAGGATGTTGTGAGGATCTGTGTCAAAGACCTTGCAGAAGTGAAGGTAGATATCTAAATTATTCTTCCCCTGTCCACTGTTTCAGTGACTCCATTGTAGAAGGCCACCAGGTTAGTCAGGCACAATTTGCCCTTAATAAAGCCAGAAATCTCAGAAAACAAATATGCCCTCACGTACTTACTAAATTTGGTTATAGACAAAAAACCCAAACCAAAACAAACTCAGAATGCAAGTATAAGCTTTTACAAGGCTAGGGAAGCAAGAAGAGTTTAATAGCATATTTATGATGACAGTAATTTGCCATTATCATTGTTTCTGTCAGATTACTTCTCTTTAGGAATTAAAAACAAAAAATCTAAAGTGTGCTTTTGATTGGAAAAATTATTATTGTTCCTTCTTTTTTATTTGCTAATTGAAAAATTCACAGATGAGGCAGATGTGCCATGTGAGCATATTTGCATTATCCTGGTAGTGCAGAGAGGGCTAGCAAAAAAAAAAGTTGATGCAATTCATCCTCATTCATCAGCCTTACCACGCCGGCACCAATAATCACTCTATTTAGCCTTGTATTTAATGCTCAGTCTTGCACTATTGTGTTGGTTTGCTTTTTTACTTCCTCTGTAAACATCAGAGGTGAACCTGAGGTTTTGTTTTAAGCATAGTTCTGTTCTGAGTACTTAACTTTCTATTCCACATCTTCTATTAGACCTGAAAGGGTTCATTAGGGCAAAAATGCTCAGTGTGCACATTGCTTACAGATGATGCTGAAATAGTGTAGAGGATTGGTTCCCGATATTGCCATAATATGTTGGACTATCTATAGCAAATTAAAATCATTTATTATTTGAAGAGCTTCATGTACCATACATTTGCTGTCAGGTCTGCATTTCATGCTGATGAATTCATCTTTGAATAATACAAACTTGTTTTGGAGATAGTTACTGTGAAAATCTAGTGACTGCTGCTATTCCATGCTGACACATTGTTTTTCAGGCTTCACTTGCTCTGGCAAACAGTGAAAGCCTAGAATTGATAAAGGTAGTAGTCTGAAAATACAAGAAATGTGCAAATTTTATAAGAGCCTTTCTTGTGGAGTCAGGATATGCAAATTTTGAGTGTTTGCCAAATTGTAAGTAAACCTAATACTGCTACATAGAGTAGCCAGAATTTTTGTAAACGGCACATGCCTGTGTGCTGTGGTATAGTCAAGGATGCTGTATAAATGTCTTCCTAAAAATATGGAGTGGTTTGGTCTTTGTTGTGGTGGTGTTTTTTTTTTTTTTTACTTGTTTATGAAAATAAGTAACTGAAAAATCTGGAGGTTTTTCTGACTTCTTGTTTATGAAAATAAGTAACTGAGAAACAAAGTTCCTTGTTTGATATAATCTGTTGATGAAAAAGGACTATAATACATTTGTTTTTCTTCATGAAGGGCCAAAAATTCACTCAGTTTTTGTATGTTTACATTTTATTGTACACAGAGTGGAAAAATCATTGAATATTGCAGCTGCAACTTTTGTTTCCACGATCTTGCACATCGACACTGTGGCTGTGACTTATCTCATCAGTGGTAAAAAGAAATTCTGTGGATGCTGCTTGTTCCTCTCTTTGCAGCTGCTGTTTCTGTCACAAGAGTACTTTTCGCTGCTCTGAGTAGCAATGTTGCCTTTCCCAACCTAATTCACATCTCTAAAGCCATCACGCTCCATTGTGAAGCTTGGATGCAATTAACATCATCCTCTCTCAGCAACATCCTTTGCTTGTGCTCTTTTCTTTTTTGAACCGTTCATCACTAAATGGATATATTACTGTATAAATCTATGGTATACTGACAGCTGGAACATTTTATAATTGGTCCCCTTACCCTCTTATCTCAAGAAGAATATAGTATGCTGAATCCTCATCCAGAGTCTTCGGTCTCAAAGAGAGAACTGATGTGTGTTATGCATGTATAAAGCTCTGAATGGCACAAACTGCATAGGGAATTTCTTCCAGCCTCATTCTGTGCAAGAATTAGTAGGTGCCGAAGCCACCTAGGCTGTGGTAGGTTCAAATGAAGATGGTAAACAGAATTAGGCTCAATTTTGAGCCCTGGGGTACATTAGTAGTTACTGGCTTCCAGATAGACTTCGTGCTGCTGATCACCTTTGTCTGGGCCTGGCCATTCAGTGGGTTTTCAGTTCACCTCCCTGTCTGCTCACCCAGACCATACTTAACATTCTGTATGAGAATTCTGTTGCAGACAGTGTTGAAAGCCTAGGTAGGGTATATCCACTGCTCTCCTCTTGTCTAACAGGTTAGTCGTTTCCTCATAAAAAGTTATCAGGTCTGTCAAGCATGACTTGCCCTTGGTGAATCAATGCTGACTCTTCCTGATGATTGTTGTCTTTCATGAACTTGGAAATGATTTCCGGGCTCAGCTGCTCCATCACTTTCCATGGGATCAAGTTGAGTCTACTGGCTACTACAGGCCAGTACTTCCCAGAGTCCTTCTTCTTGAAGACAGAAGTGACATTTGCTTTCCTCTAGACACTTCTCCCACTTGCCGTGGTCAATCACAGATTATAGGGAATAGCCTTCCAGTGACATCAGTCATCTCCCTCAGATTCGTCATCCATCCCCAGGCAGAACTCCATGCATCCCAACTGCTCTCTCACATAAAGGGCAACTCTCCTTCCTTGTCTTCCCAGTCTTGTTCCTAAAGAGCCTATATCCCTCCATTGCAACAATCCAGTCATGGAAGTCATCCCACCACATCTCTATGATCCCAATGAGACCATAGCCCTGCAACTGTTCGCACACCTATAACTCATCACATTCGTTCCCCATGCTGTGTGCATAAGCATAGAGACGCTTCAGTCAGGCACCCCAGTGTGTTGACTGACTGAAAAAGGAGTTGAGAATTTTTCCTTAGTGATGCCTTGCAAGCACTTCCTGGCTTTACCTGTAAATGCTGGAGGTGACCCTGCCTGAGCCCTGTATTGTTGATTTTGTGATCCCTTCTGTTCACATCACCCCTTGCCCTTTGCTTGTTGACTCTGTCGCTCCCCACTCTTGTACTCACCTAAAGGGATGGGGAGATATTTAGAGCATAGCTGGCTAAGCCTAAAACACCTTTTTGATCTGAAATGCTAATAACATCCATGATAGCTATCCACTGGAGTAGAACTGGGTGTGGAAGTGTATCAGTATAAAAGGTTGATGTTTGTACTGGCAGTATAGAGGCTTCCATCTCTAATAAAGTAAAATATATTGAAATGGCTGAATTCAGAACAGGCATTTCAGCACTCACAGCCTTTTTTTCTGATCTTTGCTTCCTGGAGAATGAGTGTATTTATAGAAAACTTTCAGAATTTCTCCTAGCAAGGCTAATTTCCTGCCTATGCAAGAATAGTATAAACGGTATGTGGTAGCTTTGTAGTTTGCTGATGCTGATGTTCTGCTTATTGTATTTTCTCCAGAGCTAAGAGCTGGTTAAGGATGACAGTCAGCTGAAGGGATGTGATTCCTAATGTTTGCACAAAGCTAGAAACTTACAGCTGTCTCTGTTCAGTTATTATGTGACTTTTGATATCTTTACTGGTGGCAATATAATGACAGTAACTATGGGAGAGTCTTGTTCCTGTGGAGTTATGAGAGTAAGGACTGCTTGACAGCTAGCCTGTGAAGGACTATCACAGCTCAGAAGCACATGAGGTTAGGCACAAAGCTGAGGCAGCTGCATTATGTGATTCAGGTATATCTTGGACATAACTTTCAGTAGTAGCAACAACAGTATATTCAGCCTCACTGGAGAAGGATTAATTTTTATGTATGTCTAAGAGACAGATCCTAGTGGAGCCAAAGTCCTGGGCAGTGATGGGTGGACACTGCCTCTTACTGAATACAGAATTTTAAAAGAGTTCCTTTTTTTTTCTGTCCTGCTTTCCTTCCACGTACTTTACTCAACTGCATATCCCAGTCTCTACCTGTATTTTGTGAATTCACTGAATTCTTCCTTTCCATCCTAGAAAGTATTTGTGTTACTGTCAGCATGGAACTAATACTATTATGGAGACTCCAAGGCAAAATGGAAATAGCTAAGAGCTTGGTAATGTGACAGAGGGGACCGCAGTCTGGAAAAACAGAAAAACAATAGGTTTATGTTAAATAAATAGTCAAGCACCAGTCTGAAGTTATTTAATGCTTTTGTCTACTGTACAAAAGAAAAAGATGGCATGAGGACATCCAGAACGGTATGAGGACATCCAGAACGGTATGAGGACATCCAGAACGGTATGAGGACATCCAGAACCCTAGCAATGATTGAACAGAATCTAATTATATAACTTTTCAGCAAGAATTTGAAGTATGTGGGAATTGTGGTGGCTGTGTGTAGGGGAGACTGATGGATGTGATGCAGTCAATGCAAAAATTTAGCAGCTACTTAATGCATAATAGGAAATGCTCTAAAAATCTTCTTTTTTTTTTTCCTGAAGAGGTAACAGCAATCAGCAGAAAATGAGGGCATTATATAAATTGAACTTAGGGAAACATAAAACTGTTTATGAGAAGCCAAGGTGGAACACCTACAAGGCTGTGTTGACTATCTGGAAGACTTTCTTTTTTATGCTGTTCTTAAAGATGATTTATGTCATTCACACTCTTGTAGTACTCCCATAAACCTAATGTGGTGTGATATGATTTTAGACAGGTTTATGGTGGCATTTTTGTGCCATGTTGCACACCGGACATGAGGATAAAACCTGCTGTGATGATGCAGTGGAAACTAATTGTTTTTCAGGAGCTGAAACCATGACGTTTGAGCCAGGCAGTATCTAAAGTGAAAGTCTTGGAGCAACTCTGTCTTGTGAGTTGAAGCAGGAAACAAGCAACACTGAAGCACAGTATAAGTAGTGTGAGATTATTGCTAGTAGTTGAAAATAACTCATATATGACAACTTGTACTGGTGCTGAGCTGTTCAAGTTGAAGCCAGTAAATGTGATGATAACGCTGAAACTTCCAAACTATTGAAGTCAAGAAACAGTATCAAAAATGTCAGTAGGTCAGCAGGTAGAGTCCCTGGTTGTTTTATCTTCTAGATTTGTATGCAGGAATTGTGGTACTGCCAGCTGCAGGGAGCGTTGGTTTCACAGGGCAGTGCAATGACACTCTGGAAGGAAAGGCTCATCAACTGACTTTAAGTACAGCTCTGGACTTAGAAAAAGTTTTAATACTAAAGCCCCTGTTTAAGCTCTTTAATCGCTATTCCCTGCCAAAATCAAACTTAACACAGAAATCTGTTTGGACAGATGGAGGCAAAGGCTGTCATTTTATACGGTTTCATACTGTTGATATTCTCAGTGTTATCCTTTGACCTGCTTACAAACAGTTCACTTTTATCTTTCCTGTTCTTGAATTTCCCTGCCTAAAGTTGTGTTGTGTGACAGCTCTGAAACCGCAAAGTGATTCTAATTCCTTCCTCCAGCTCTTGCTCAGTGTCACAAACATCCAATACACCTCAAAGCTTTCTTTAAGTAAGTAGTCTGCTTCCTCAGCTCTGCTATGTGCTACCACAGATGACAGTTCAGCTGACAAAATAAAAATGTACATCACCCTTTGATATATGTTAACTCTTGACTTCTAAGGATGGCCATGTGCTTCCAGATGCTGCAAAACCAAACTTACAAGTGTGAAATCCGTAGGCTGTAAGAACTGTGGAGTATATCCACTGACTTCAAGGTAGATAAAGGACTTGCCTTGGAGGACTAACTCCTGTTGGGCAGATATTTTCGGGTTACTGAAACAGTGTAGCTGGGGATAGTGATAGTGTCTGTTGAAAATAGTTGGGCTCTTATTTGTACATGTTCATCAAGTTAACTACTTCAAGGACTCCTAGCAGAGGAAGAGGATGTTACCTTGATACATGACAAGCTGGTAGATTAACAGCTTCATTTTTCCCCTTTTGGGTGAATGTTAAGCTTGATCAAGATGCTCAAGCTGAGCAGTAGCAGGAGCCATGATCTCTCTGCAGCCTTAGCTAGCCAAAGAAGAGGCAGATTAGAAAAACAGGAGTAACAGAGAATTGAATGAGACTTCCAAGTCACTCATGCAGGGAAATTCCTTCTGGATAATGAGAGGACATGCAGAAGTGAGATACCTGATGCCAGAATGAAGGTAGAATACAGGGAAACTACATTGTTGTGGGTATAGCATTTGGTGATCATCAGCTGGAAAGAAAATGTTTGTGTCTTGGACTTTGAATGGAGAATGATGCAGCCATGATGGGCACTGATGTTGGCATTTCGTTGCCAGGATGGGATGTCTTGGAGCCTGTTTTTGAGGCAGATGTCATTGAATCTGTGCTGAAAACTCAAAAAAAAAAAAAAAGGGTACTACAAGAGCTGGAGATGAGATTCTTTTTCAGAATTTCAGTTATTTGCTGAGCTGCCCTCTTTAAGCCGCATGGGCAGATGTTGGATGTACTGATCTCTCTGCTAGTTGTTCTACAGACAGTGCTCCCTAAAGGTTAGGAGGTTTGAGATACATATAGATGGAGCAGTGCCCAGATGTGTGATTCGCTTTCAAGCAGCAGTGGTAGCAAACATACCTGTTTAAAGAAAAGCAGTCTCCCAGCATTACACACAGCTTAAAACATTTGGTATCTTTATTGGAAGGTTATCACAAACTCCTATGAGGAGACATCCAAGTTCCAAGTGTATATAAGAAACTGAGTTTCAAAGATAATCCCAAGGTAAGAAAATGAATAATGATGTTCGAAAGCTGAATGAAGAATGGAGGACTTATGACTGAAGCAACTGAGGCTTAGGCATACACCACTGAGTCCCACCATTGGCATTTCCTTCAGTGCTGTTTGCTTTTCAACCAAATATCAGAAGCTAGTCTTGACTTCAGGCACATAATTTCTGGCTGACAATCTACTCAAGCGCCAAAACTGCAATATGTGGGCTCCGGTTTGCTTTTGGCCCTGGGCAATAATTTCTCCACATAAATAGCAGAATCTTGCTGAGATCGTGGATCACGGTGTGAACACCGAGATGATCTTGAACTTCTCAATCCTTGTCATCTCAAGCTGCTCTCTGAGGAGATGACTTCTGCCATTAGTCACATAGCTGTAAGCATGAATTCTGTACAAAGTGTGACTTGTATCACTCAAGCATCTGTCTCAACTTTCTGCTTTCAAGTTGGGAATGATGAATGTTGAGTGTCATGATCTGTAGTTACTAGGATGTTTCCAGAGTTACTTGTGTCTGCCTTTCTGAAAAGCAAATCAATGCATGGCAGCTCCAAAGAGTTGCTACTAGTGATTTTTTTTATTTTTATTTTTTTTTGTAGATAGAACCTATTGTTCTATTTGTCCAATATGTTTTAAAGTTCTTTCAGTTACCAAAGTCATGATTCATAGTTCTAATATCAGTTGCTTCTTATTTCCTGAATAGCACTGATTTTTTTTCTAATTCCATTAAAGAACTATAAATATCCACTGTAAGGCTCCATCAGTCAGCACCAGTCTGCTTCATTCTCATACTAGCAAAACAGTTTCTAAAAGAGATTAAATATCTCCTGTCCAACCTAATTGAAAGAAACTAATGGTTCTCTTCAGGATCAGAGTTTTGCCAATAGTGCACATAGACTATCAAGTCATCTAAATGCGTCCCAGTTTTCTCAGATATCCAGTGTCTGGAGCCTATGGATGTTGCACTTGAGCATCACCATCCTTATGATGACATTTTATAGGCCGGTAGAGAATGCTCAGCCTGTAACTCACTGGGTACCCATCTTGCACGGCGTCATCATTTAACCACAGCGAGCAATTAATTGACACAGCTGCTCACTCACTTCCCCCCACAGTGGGATGTGGGACAGAATTGGTAACAAAGGAGAGTAAAACTCTTGGGTTGAGATAAAGACAGCTTAATAGGACAGAAAAGGAAGGGAAAATAATAGTAACAGTAGAATATAGAGAAGAAGTGACGCACAAGAAAATTGCTTACCACCTGCTGGCCGATGCTCAGCTAATCCCTGAGCTGTGGTGTTCCTCTGGCCAACTTTCTCCAGTTTATATACTGGGCATAACATCACACGGTATGGAATACCCCTTTGAACAATTTTGGTCAGCTGTCCCAGCTGTGTCCTTTCCCAGCTTCTTTTGCACTCCCAGCCTCCTCGCTGGCTGTAATGCAGCTTTTGGTACCTAACCACATACAGCTTAAATGTGTACATCTAATAAATTAAAGGCACTATTAAAAGCCATATGTAAAGAAAGTCTGTTTCCAAGCAGGTTTCTAAAAAGTGTTGCCTTTTTCCTCTGGTCAGCAAAGTGTTCTTCCAAACTGAGAGAGTTTGTATATAACCTAAATACATCATTATATATCCGCTCAGGCATGAGTTACTAGCCTGGGAGGCCAACTCACCTATAGCCATCACCATGGTACTTCTGATGGGAACATAAAATGTATATGCATAGGATGAACACTGTGAACGGATAGATAAATCTAAAAATTATGTACTGAGAGAGACTACAGTAACAAAAAAACATGGATAAAATTTGTCTGCGGGTCTTTTTTTGTCTCTAGTAATAAACTTACGTTTCTGCGGTATGGATGTATTCCATACTTTTAACGTAAAATCTATGTTAACAAACCCAGTAAACCCGGCCTACTTTAACAGCTATTAGATGGTAATTAGTCTCTTTGGGGAACAATTAGAGCTCCTCCTAGTGCCTTTGGAGGCACAACTACCGTAGAGGAGCTCTGCCAATTATGCTCAAAATATCTTGCAATTTTCACAGAAATAAAAAGTAATTAACAGCTTGACTTAGTGTTCTCGTTATCTAAGTTCAGAACTGTTGCAGGGATAGGATTTTAATTGGAAAATTATTGGAAAGCTTTCCCTTAAGAACTATTCCTTTTTTTCTTTTTATCTCTCTTTTATAAACAGATTTTAGAGTACTTGTTTGTGATCCCACTGCTGGGGAAAAGAGTTACGTCTTTGGTTTATTAGAGTCAAACAAAGATGATCAGGAGAGCTGCAAAAACCTGTACATTTTCACGATGAGACTGTTCAAAATTTCCCATCGGCATGTGTAATTATTTTCTGTTTATCTTATATTTTCAAAGCAAGTATACATTATAAAGGATACCCGCCAATTAATTGTAGTTAGAGCCTAAGCTTTGTATACACCTACCTGGAAGCATTTTAGGTTGCTGTGATAAAACATTGCTTGCCTAGGGAGTTAAAGAATGGGAATTTAAGCCTTAACATTTGCATGATATCTCTTTTTCTCCTTTTGAGAGTCATTGAGTCCCTTCTAGTCTTTGAAAGGAGCCCAAAGTTGACCAGGACTACACAATCAAGGAACCTAACTTGGTGAGAAGAGGAAGCATCTTCTTTGCAAGTTACTGCAGGGAAAGCGTGTTAGAAGTGTTTGCCTCTGAGGTGTAAGTGTCTGGTGGTAGTGTTCAGGGGCACGTATTGCAAAGTAGGATTCCTTTACTTGCCAAACTAATCTGTAATGAAACAACAACTTTATCATGGATAGAAGAGATGAGTGATAGGCAAGTGGGCTTGTCTCTTAATTTGACTTCACCAGCGCAGTGAAGAAAACTTAAGAAAAGATTCTTCTTAATGATTCACAGTGTTATTACTTTTTCTGAGGAAGAGTTAAAGGTTTTCTGTTATGGAAAGGAGTTCTGTTATTTTTCCATTGTTTCTTTACGAAAGAAAACTGAATGTCGAAGTCCTGCTGAGCTGTTGCAAAGTCACTCATTGCAAGAATTGACATATGAGTTATACTGCAGAATGGGTTGAACCCCACTGAATACAGATAGTTGCATGGGAAGTGTTTTGGTGTTGGGAGGGTTAAAATGAATTCTGCAGCCTGTCTGGGCATTGCAGGATATATTGTCAGCTTCCTCCCTACTGTCTCCTTAAGGGAAGGTAGCTCTCATGTTGTAACAGAAGCTTTTTAATCTCCTTAAATCAGAAATAGACAGATCAAGTCCTGGTACACATCTACACAATTTGTACCAGTACAAAACTAAGAGAATTCCAGGTGATATTTTTTAATCTGTAGCTCCTTAAATTAATTTGTCCTATGCTAGTTGTGAAATTACCTACCAACCAAGCATGTCCTCTTAGGGTTAAAAGGCAGATTTTAATGTGATGCAGAGCACAGAAAGTACCCTGCCTTAGCAATCAGCCAGTGAAAGCATCTTCATCGTTGCCAATTGCACTATTTACATAGAAGATATCATTCAGTTTGGGCAAGTGATATTTCTGAACTGACTTGGACAATTTTTGTAAGATGTCATTTGGCTTATCTGTGTCAACAGTCACAGTTGACATTAGAACCACATACCTCAAGTAGACACTGAACTTCTGTATCTGTTGAATATGAAGCTGTCACCATTCTAAATATTTTCTTTTTGAATTGTGGTTGAGTGCTGACCGTTGTAAAAGCAACCACTTCTAAGTAGATAGAATGACAAGATTCCTAAATTTGGCTATCTGTTTCACTCACCCCTATTTGCATTTGTTCAAGGCTTTTTCTGTGTCTTTGGAAGTTGAAGCTTTCTGACTATTGTCACTTGAAATGGTTCTGGTGAATCTGTTCTCAGGTGTGACTTTTGATTAAGTGGATGGAAGTAAGTTTAAAGATGAACCTTCTGTTGTGAAAGACTCCAGGACTTGTGGACACATTACATATGTTGTGTTAGAATGATGGATTAAGTACTAAAAGGAAAGCTCCGCTATTCCATTTGAGTTGTTTTATTATCAATTTAAGATCTGGCTCAGGGATATTCGACGTATATACACTGATGGATTTTTAATTGCATGCCATACCAAGATCTCAGATAGTGAAGTGTGTCCTTTGCATTGGACTTGTTGGACAGGGTAAAACAAGGTGTTTATGATGCATTAACACAATATTCTGAAAATACAGTATTTCTTTCAGGTAATTTTTTGATTGCATAATTTAACTAACAGTCTCTTGGATGCTATGTCAATACTACTCTTGTCAGGTCAAATTAAAATCATTAATGGTCAGACAGATTTTTGGCAGTTGCTGTTAGGTTCAGGTGTTAACTGCTTCTAAATCTGCTAAATGAATCAGACTGTTGGAGCTCGGAGTGTGGCAGTTGTTATTCCTCAGACTTACATCAATCACACAAAACTACTTTTGCTGATGTACAGATTATCTTGAACAATTCAATTATCTATTAAAAATCATATTGTCACCCACTTACTGTAGACATAAATCTACCCATTTTTAGCGACTCACTCTAGTATTACAGAATATTTTTTACTGGATACACAAGAGGAAATACTAAAAATACATTGAGAGCAACAAGGCTGGTGAAGGGACT
>VWZK01018439.1:0-20238 GCA_013396935.1 Baryphthengus martii | reverse complement strand
GCTCTGTCCTTCAGCCAGTTCCAAACCCATCTCACCACACAATCATCCCATCTGCACTTTTTTAAGTTTGTCTGCAAGGATGCCATGGGAGACAGTATCGAAAGCTTTGCTGAAGTCAAGATATACCACATCCACTGCCCTCCCCTCATCTATTCATCTAGTTGTGCTATCATAAAAGGCTATCAGATTAGTCAAACATGACTTTCTCTTGTTGAATCCATGTTGACTACTCATGATAAGCCTCCTTTCCTCAACATACATTGAGATGGCGCCAAGAACAAGCTGTTCCATCAGCTTTCCAGGGATGGAGGTGAGGCAGACCAGCCTATAGTTACAAGTCCTTCTCACCCTTTTTGAAGACTGGAATGACATTGGCCTTCCTTCAGTCCTCAGGCACCTCTCTTATTTAAATGGAACTTCTTCTGTTCCAGCTCGTGCCCATTGCCCGTTGTCCTGTCACAGGGAACTACTGAAAAGAGTCTGGCTCCATCGTCATTGCACCCACCCTTTTGAAACTTACAGGCACTAATAAGGTCTCCCCTCAGCCTTTTCTTCTCCAGGCTAAAGAGTTCCAGCTCTCTTAACCTCCTCATAAGAGAGATGCTCCGATCCCCCAGTCATCTTCTTTGTCCTCCACTGGACTCTCTCTAGTAGTTCCCTGTCTCTTGAACTGAGGAGCCCAGAACTGGATGCAGTACTCCAGATGTGGCCTCACCAGTGCAGAGTAGAGGGGGAGAATGACCTTCCTTGACCTACTGGCCACACTCTTCCTTATGCAACCCAGGATTTCACTGGCCTTCTTGCCAGCAAGGGCACATTGCTGGCTCATGGATAATTTACTGTCCACCAGAACTCCCACATCTTCTCGTCAGAACTGCTTTCCAGCGGGTCCACCTCTAACCTGCATGTCATTCTTCCCCAGGTGTAGGACCCTACATTTTCCCTTGTTGAACCTCATTAGGTTCTTCTCTGTCCAGCACTCCAGCCTGTACAGGTCATGCTGAATGGCAACATAGCCCTCTGGAGTGTCAGCCACTCCTCCCAGTTTTGTATCATCAGTGAACTTGCTCAGGATATGCTCTGTCCTCTTGTCCAGGTCGTTGATGAATATGTTAAACAAAACTGGACCAAGTATTAACGCCTGGGAAACAACACTTGTTACAGGCCTACTACTCGACCCTGCTCCATTGATCATAAATCTCTGTCTGAGTTCTGTCACACAGCCAGCTCTCAATCCACCTGTGTTCACTCATCTAGCCCACTCTTCCTGAATTTCCTAATGAGGATGTTATGGGAGACAGTTTCGTTTCTCATGAACTGCTAGGTTTTGTTGCATTGTTCTCCAAGGTTTAGATCTTAGAAACAATTCAGAACCTCTCCTGATCCAAATGACACCTAAATGCAAGGTAATGAAGCACAATAGAGAGAGCAGGAAGGCAGTGACTATATTGGACTCAGGGTCAACAATGTTTATTTCCACATATTTTATCCAAAAGTTGAAATCCGAGTATATGGATTGGTGGTCCTACTTGAGCAGGAGGGTTGGATCAAATTACCTCCAGAGGTCCCTTCCAATTTCAACCATTCTGTGATTCTGTGATACACCAGTTTGTTGACTCTGGGTTATGTGACTTGACTATAAAAAAAGTTATCTTAAAGAAGAATCAGTGAAAGACGAGTTTCTAGATGACACTGGATGACAAGAAATCGGGGGGATATGAACTTTCAAAGCAAACAACACTTCAGAATAAATTTCTGGAGCAGAGATGGATTTTCCCCTAGTTTTCTTTCTGTTTAATCATAGAATCAGAGTACCAGGTTAGAAGGAGCCTGAAGGATCATCTAGTCCAAACTTTCTTGGCAAAAAAAAAGTCTAGACAAGGTGGCCCAGCACCCTGTCCAGCTCAATCTTAAAAGCGTTTGATGTTGGGGAATCTACCACTTCCCTGGGGAGATTATTCCAGTGGCTGATTGTTCTCATAGTGAAAAATTGTCTTCTTATGTCCAATTACAATGTCCCCAGGAATAACATGTATGCATTATCCCTCACCTTTTCAATGTGACTCCTTGTAAAAAAAGGAGTCTTCATCTTTGTAGCAACCCTTTAAATACTAGAACATGGTGATAAGGTCTCCCCTAAGCCTTCTTTATTCAAGGCTGAAGAAGCCCAGTTCTTTCAGCGTTTTCTCTTACAGAAGGCTTTCCTGTCCTTTGATCATCATCTCTGGACCTTCTCCAGCATGTCAACATCTTTTTTTTGCTTAGTAGAGACCAAAGAGGAACACAGAGTTCCAGGTGTGGCCTGACAAGCACTGAGTGGGATAATGACAACTTCATCTCTGCGGGTAACACAACCCAGCATCCTGTTGGCTGTCTTTGTCGCAGCAGCATGCTATTGCTCATATTGAGCTTCTTGTCCACCAGAACCCTCAGGTCCCTTTTCACAGAGTTGCTCTCTAGATTCCAGTCTGTGCTGGACTCCTCAATTATGTTTTCTCGGACGCATGATTTTACACTGTTGGCAATAAATAACTGTTGAGAAAAAAATTTACGGGAGCTCTTGAGAGGACTTTCTGGCCAGCACATGAGCTGCCTGTTACAAGTGTTGAAAAGGTTTCAGAAATTGACTGGATTCTTCCAGAATCTATTTTTAAGCTTTACAGGAATTTGAACTTGTATCCATCCAATCCAATCAGTGGATGGATGTCCCACAGTCTTCCAAAATATGTATTCAACTGTGGCATGTTCTAAGAAGAAAATTGCAGCAAAAGGCATTTAAATAAATGGTAGTGCTTAAAAGGAGCAGGAGTTCAAAATTGTTCTTGATATAATATGGCTCTTGTGGATTTGTTGAAGCATTTGTATAAGAGATGGTTCCTCCAGCTGTTTCCTCTCCAATGAAATTTTATCTTAACTGGAAATAAGATATAATTTAACTTCATTGCTAGCAAAGAATAATTTGAGATATGTGTAAAAAAGAATACTTCCTGTGCCATTTCTACAAAATCTGTAAAGTAAAAGACCAAAAACTGCAGAATTTTAAATGTCTTAGTAATGGGCCTTCTTATTTTGATTCCAACAAAATGTAAGAGCTTTAAGTATCAGAATTGTGATTTTACTTTTTCAGACTATTGTAACCATGAGGCTTCTCCTTATATAGATAGATTGCTTTTCTTTCTTTCCTTTTTTTAACCAGATTATTTCTTTTCATTGTTTCTTCAGAGTATAAGGAAGATATAACTGTTAGAGCAGTATTGTGTTCAGGTAAAATACATTGAGGCTTTTCAGATAAGTGGCTTATATGTAGGAAGAAAAAAAAAAAAAAAAAAAGCAAGATTAAAAAACCCAAGGACAAGGAAAGGGAATGCATACTAAGTGGCCTTGCATCACACAGGAGAAAGCAGAAATCTCCAAAGCCTGCAGAGTGATACTTCAGAGGAGTAACAAAGCAAACAAGAGTAGAGTGCACAGTAGTAGAGTGCACAAATGGCATGAGTAGGTGTTAATAAAGAGAAATTAATGAAATGTTCTTCTGAAAGAGACTGAATTGAAAGTGCTATTCATATTTCTAGTTATCGCTGAAGAGAGCTTACTGGAAAGGAAAAGTAACAGCAGGAAACACAGAAGATTATAAAAGAGCTCAGGCTGTTATAATAACTGTTCAAATGGGAGAAAAGAGGATAGGAAAAAATATGGGGTTGGCAAAATTTTGAAAACAGTTGAAATGACTTTGAACCTTAATTAAAGCTATTGAATACTAGCACCAGAAAGTTACAGAGAAACCCTTTTAAATATTACAAAATGTTTTTTGAGTATTTACACTCATTTTTGAAGAAACATGCCCTGACTATTACAAAGGAATAAACTAAGATTATAGTGTACAGATACATACAACATACACGCTCCTGTCTTCACAGAATCATAGAATTGCTTAGGCTTTAAGGGACCTTAGAGATCATCTAATCCAACCTCCCTGCCATGGGCAGGGCCGCCTCTCAACTAGACAAAGGGGCTCAGGTCCTCAGATGTACTCTGTATCTAGGAGTCTACTTTTAAAATATATAGCTGCCATATTGTAGCTAACAGGGATGTAACAGTTTAAAGAGAGGACACAGAAAATAGGTCCGTGCAATATTACATACTCTTACAAACTCATTTGATCTCAGGCTTCAGGCATGCAATAAGGAATAGGGTGAGTGACTGAATACTTGCCTTCACCCCAGACACCTGACGCCTTGCCATTTGAGGAAGGCAGACTTAGGTATGTCCATGCTCCCCAGTGGAGACTTCCACATAATGTCTACGAGTCTGTCTATGTTTTATCCCACAAGTGCTGGGGCAGCAAGTCACACAAGTTTTCATCTGGAAGAGCCTTCAATATGATCAGATTTCCAAAAAGGGACATTTCATGCATGTGAAGACATATTGACTATCTAGAGTGGTAAGTAGCAGAAGAGCAAGGGATGACCCTAAGCAAAGTGGCATCAACTGATTTGTATCCTCATTGCTTAGCTTTAAATCTCTGTAGGCAAGTTTTATGTTAGAGGGAGCCGTCCCCGAGCCAGGGAGCAAGTTAACTTCTAAGCAGCAAGGACAGTCATGGGTCCAGTCCCTGACCATTCTTTATCTAATAACACACACACACACTCTATGGTAACCATTTCCCTTATTAACAGTTCATGTAACTGCAGAACACTTGTAAACAACCTCTTTAATGTTTCATCTGTGCTGCATCACAGTGCGTTTCGTCTCGGGACCGTAGTTCCACAACAGCTGCTCTTTCTAGCATTAAATCATTTCCTTCCTTTCAGTGTACACCAATTTACAAGTCCATTTTTTTCAAACCTGTGTCACTTCTATGAATTTGTACCTAGTAGAAAAGGAGACCAGAGGATCTATATTAAAAAAATAATTTTATTCAAATTAGACAAAACTGAAGAACTGAGTCCTTATACTATCTCCATCAGAGCTAGGAAATAACTCATGGGACAGTATAGAATTACAATGGCATTGAAATTTGAAGTGTCAACGTGTAGATAAAATATAAAACTCTTCCTGATTTGGTAGAATGAAAGTATTGAAACAGGCTTTGTCTTTATGAGCTTCATTTAGAATTTAAAGTGGACACAAGTTCTAACATAGGACAGCACTAATCTGCAAATAGAACATCATTACCTGAAGGAATAAAGTTGACTATACTGAAAAGAGAGTGTCAGGTTTAGTAAGTCAATATGATCAATATTTAAAGAGACAGTTTGTTGTGGTTATTTAGTTATTCCTAGAAAATAGCTTTTTAAATTTTACCTGCAATTCATCAATATCCTAGACAAAACTATAATTTGAGCTCTGGTATTTTACCCAACAAAATATTCTCTCTGAACTAATATATATTTGTGTATGCAGTATAAAGGGCAATTGCCTCCACTCTTTTCAGTTCCATTTCTCTATAACACATGATTAATGATCTGAAGTACTGATCAAGATTCAGAATCTTGCTTTATAAATTCAACTTGAACATTTCAACATAACACTGTTTATATTCTAAGCACTCAGTAAAAGAAGGTTAATTATTACCCATTATTTTAAAGATAAGAGCTTACAATTTTTTTTTTTCATGAGACATAACTGAAACTGTAGCCACTGTTAATCATTTCACTGTAGATTGCAAACAAAGCTTCAATTTTATTTGTAACAATGATCTCGTGAACTTCAGAGATTATTCTTTTATGTAAAAATATGCATAAGCTTAAGTATTTTTGCAATTGAGGACTGAGTCTGCAGAATTTTAACAGGGATTTCCCTTTCTGTTTTATTTTACTCTTTGCCTAATTGTGTCTACTAATCTGATGTTTCAACAGGTGCCTTTGCTAATCTTTTTATATTTGCTAGCATCAAATATATGTTTATATAAAATTATGGTTTGAATTTGACAAAAAAGTGGCAGTTCATAGTTTATTAAAAATACCATGGATTTTCCTACCTGTCCATGGAAAATATGAAAGAAAAGCAATTCAATTACATCTCTATCCCAGATAAAAGTTGGCGGATGGGAAAAGAATGTCATACACATTATTAAACAGATTTCATCATTTCAGATTTAATGAAAGATGCCCCACACTGAACTCTAGCATTTCATTACTTACAAAAAACCCCATAGGCTTACAGGAGGAAAATCAATGAGACTGAGAGAGCAAATAATGCTGCAGCTTTAAAAAGACTAGTGGAATAAAATTATTTTTGCTCACTTCAGTCATATGTACATAAGAATGACTTTTGCCAATATTTTATTAATCTATTCTTTAAAAGAATTCATTTCCCAAAGTGATAAGGACAGTGATTGTTTTCTATCAAGAATGAAAACATAATAAAATAAGAGAGAAATACATAGACCAAAAAAGCAACAGAAACCTCAGTTAGTATTCAGAGAACATACTGCTGGAAAAAATATATCTTTTTGTTGGCTGCAAAGCAGCTTTCTTGAACAGAAAACTCAGCTAAGGATATCTGTGAGATAGGGGCTGGATTTGTTGTATCTGTTGTGACATAACCCTTTGTCCTTTTTTCCAAGGCAGTACATAGAAAACACTGGTTGAAACTCTGTGTTGTTCAATACTCTTAAACAGAACATTTCATAATTTTATTTTTTTTTTATTTTAAATAAAACAATTTACTGTCCGACTGAGGACTTGAAATTGCTCTTCCAGCTTTGACTGGCTTATTCTGCAGCAGATAAGAAGTTCATAGTTAGGCCCATAGAAGACAAATTTTTAGGATGTTAGAAAAATAGGTTGAAAATTATACCAGATGAAGGTCATGTCATGGAAACAATATACAACTAAAATGTTGTTTCTTAACAAAACCAAACTGCATTTATCAAAAGAAAGTAAGTAACAGATATTCAGAGAGATAACAGCAAGGCTATTATTACCTTAAAACAGTAATAGAGAGACATTTAATCTCTTTCCCTCTGTGCATATGATATCTACTCTGGATATTCTCAGACATAACTCCTATGTCAAACTTAGTGAAGATACAACACTAATAAAAAAATAAAACCAACCAAGAGATGTGAAATGGTGACAAGAGAGGTAAAATGTTTCAAGTTAGTGAGTTTACCTTGGGCTGTTTAGTCCAGAGAAGAGAAGACTGAGAGAGGATCTTATTAATGTTTACAGATACCTGAAGGGTGGATGTCAAGTAGAAGGGGCCAGTCTCTTTTCAGTGGTGTCCTGTGATAGAGTTAGGGGTAATGGTTAAAAACTGCAACACAGGAAGTTCCACCAAAATGTGAGGAAAAACTTCTTTACTGTGAGGGTGACGGAGCCTGGAACAGGCTTCCCAGAGAGGTTGTGGAGTCTCCTTCTCTAGAGACTTTCAAAACCCACCTAGACGTGTTCCTGCATGGCGTGCCCTAGGTGATTCCGCTCTAGCAGGGGTGTTGGACTCAATGACCGCCAGAAGTCCCTTCCAACCCCTACTGTTCTATGATTCCAAACAGCAGTATATGTGTAAGATTATGTGGGAATGCATTTGATTTTGGTTAAAAATTAAACATTTATACAGGAATTATAAATTTATAGAATATTAATATTTAAAAACATTTGAATTTGTGATTTTTGCAAAAGCACCTGGAAAGCTGAGATGTGGAAATCAAATATGTGGGGAGGTTCCTGAAATGGCTATTATGTAATATATGTAATAGCATACATTTTGTATCTAGAGAAATAGATCCTCACAAAACATTTGTTCAATAACTTGAGAATGATGCAGTATAAGAAAATAAATTCAGACAACAGGAAGCTAGACTTTCTACTGAATAAACTGAAGAGATTGGCAAATCTTGTCTTTTGATCGGTTCTATCAAGATTATTCTCAGTAAAGCTTTTCAAGCACCCTAGATCGCTAAAAATCTTGACCTGCTTGGCTCAGGTACCACTTGTGTCAGAACAAGTGTGTAAGGTTGCATTCTTCTTCAGCAACTTTGTTACCGGCTGTGGGTTTGTCACACTTCTGATTCAAATCCAAGATACATTAAAAAAATTATCTTTTAGGCACAGGAAACAATTTTTCCAGTGCTTTATTACCATTATTTTGTTTTTTAATTTATTTTATAAAACGTGCTTATCTCTTGATTGTTCAGTTACTCTGTGGATGTGACGTTTCTTGAATTTCTGTGGCTATTCATTCTCACACTTTCTCTTGATCCTATAATAACTTTCCTTTATGTTTATGGAAGACTTTGCAGTGATTTGGTAAACCGTCATGACTGTCCACCCATTGTGAAAAACAAATAATGGGAATAATCAGTTGGTAACTATGGAAAATTTGGGTACTTAATCATTGACACCTTACCTGAAACAGGTAGTTAATATACAGACAATCTTTCCACCTACTCATAAAGTCTTTCAGTTTACCTGCTACTTCATGCATTATACTGGCAATTTTTCTGCTTTTCTGTACTTGAATTAATAGTCACTTTAGAATCATAGAATGGCTTGAGTTGGAAGGGACCTTAAAAATCATCTAGTTCCAACCCATGGCAGGGATACCTCCCACTAGATCAGGTTGCTCAGAGCCTCATTCAGCTTGTTTTTAAATACTTCCAGGGATCAGGCGTTCACAACTTCTCTGGGCAACATGTTCCAGTGTTTCACCATCCTCGTAGTAAAGAACTTCTTCCTAATGTGTAATCTGAATCTACCCTGCTCTAGTTTAAAACCATTGCCCCTTGTCCTATAAACACACATTCTTATCAAAAGTCCCTCTCCAGCTTTTTTGTAGGATCCCTTCAGGTACTTCTAGGCTTCTGTAAGGTCTCCCTGGAGCCTTCTCTTCTCCAGGCTGAACGTACCCAACTCCCTCAGGCTGTCCTCATAGGAGAGGTGTTCCAGCCCTCTGATCATCTTATCTTAAAAGAAGAGACTTATCTCATCTTAAAAGTAGAGATTGAAATTTCTGCTCAGAGTAGAAGAAATATGTTCTTGAGTGTAATATACAGTTTCAGATCTGAATCGAATCTCACATGGCTCTTAACTTAGTGGTAGTTAGGTACGTATGAGAGAAAGGTGATTTCAAACATGCCTTTATCTTCACATTTTTATTGGCTGACATATTAATCTGTTTTTCATAATGCTTCTACCAAAAGGCTGGGAAGGTTGCAACTGAATATCCATGTTCTTTACTGGCTCTGGGTCTTGAACTTTCTCATTAAGATGAAGATATCTATTCTTACACCTTTTATTTTTTCTCATTTATATCAAAATTTCTTTGAGGCATAAGCATTTCCTTTTAAAAAGCCCAGTGAGAACCACAACATCTGTCAGGGCTTACATGCACTGTTATACACCGTTTACTTAACATTAATTGTAACCACTCCATGAGGCAGTCGTTGATTGATGAAATTAATGGCCAGTTGCTGCCTGATACTAAGTAAAGCAGTATGATTCATATATATCTATCCAACTACAGTACTAATTAATCATAGGTCACAGCTGCATTGCTTCTACATGCTTAACAAAAATGTTACTGTTAGCAGGGCAACCAGGGAATGTAGGAGTTGGCTGCTTTTACTACCAACCTCTATGTGAGGAACAGTCAGGGTACCTGAAGAGCAGTAAATTGGTCTCTTTCCTCCTTCCATCCAATCTCTTTTTTAGCAATGGTATGTGAAGATAGCCAGCTGAACTCATTTTCTGACTCTGCATCTTCTCTCATCTCTCCGTTTGCACAGAAGACTGACCATAATTTTGCTGGAGGCAGCTCTCCACTTCTGCAGAGATGGGCTATGGCAATGCAGTTAACTAAAACACTTTTGTTTCAGGATTTTTAATGCTCAAGTCTCTTTCTTATGAAACAAATAACATTAACATACACTTACAGAGGTTCTGAGCACTGGGCTAGGCTTCACTTGCTTATTTTCAGGGATAAATAGTAGTCCTTTTTGCTTCTTTCCCCCACTAGGTTCTTTGTTCCTCACGAGAATTTTCATGCTTCCCATCTTTAATAGGAAAATATGATTACCATTCTTCATATTGTCCTTTTTTTTTTATTTTACGAGTTTGAACTTTAATCAAAAATAGGCGCTTTTCTACCACTTTTACTCTTCCAGCTAGTCTTGAAGGGAGTGACTTCCAGTGCCCCTGGTATTGAAATCACGTAATCCAGTTGTTAATTTACCAAGATACTCTTAAAAGTAGTCAAGCTAGTGCTCCTTGTGCTTTTAGTGGTAGGCTGTTGTAGGACTTCATTCTTCTCTTAATTAGAATCTTCCTAATCTCCATTCTAAACATATTAAATGGCAACTCTCAACCCTGTTTATGAACCATTGTTTAAGTAGTTTTCCCCCTTCCCAGTATGTCTCATATATATAGAGATAGCAGTCAATCTTTGTTTCAGTATCCACTAAACATGTTCTTTGAATGACTACTTCTTAGATGGCCTCCCCATTCTCCTATATCATTGTAGCAATCCTTCCCTATATCTTTTCCAGAAATTATTCCTTCCTGAGGACTTGTGACCAGATACAGTTGCATCCAGTGTTCTACACTTCCTCAAAATATCAGTGATACATCTGTTCCCTTGGTATATTTTGCCTAATGACGTCCATCTCTCCTATGAATATTATCTTATTCACCTCTAATCTGACTACTTCTAGATTGTAGCAGAGGTGAGCTCTGCATGTCCTGCAGTTTTGGGTTCCAAAGTTATCAGGAAAAATTTTTGAAAAATCTATGGCCCTAATCTGAATTTTACAAGTAAACCTGTTTATGGTTGTGGAGTCAGTCTGATAATAAATCAAAATACATTTCAGTACATATCTATTTGAAGGTTATGATAAACAATCTTGGGAGCAATAAAAAATATCAAATGGTAACCATATTTTTATTTTTTTTCTGTTGAAAGTTGGGATCAAATCATAAAACTGAAGCAAAAGTGTAAGTACACATCTTTCCTGTACAAGACAATCACCACTTCCTGAAAAGATCCAGCATCATCTAGTCAAGTTCAATCTATTTTCAAAATTAATACAGAAAGAGTTACCAACATTACCCTTTTTATTCTTATCAGATATTTCTGGAATTTCTGTGTGGAAGTTAAACCATTTAAGGAAAATTGTCATTAAACATAATCAAGTTTCCAATACATTTTAAGGTTTTGTTTTCAAACTCCAGTGAACACAGTTAAGTAAGTAATTATTTCTGTGTAACTATCTGTCTCTTGAGGATGAACAGTTGGTGGCATTGATTATTCAGTGAGTTTCACATTGCTTTACCTGCAAAAATATTCCCAGTCTTTCCAGGAGCAGTCTTGATGGACTGAGCAAGAAGCACGTACACCATAATTTTTCACTACATTATAATAAAGTGAATGTTTTCTAAATGTCACAGTTTAAATTTCATGGGGCATGAAATCTACTTTTGAAATGAAATTTAAAGCTCTTTTCCAAATAAGAAGTCTAATCTTATAGTCAAAACCACTTTATATTTCTTGACATTATTAACCTTGGAGGGCTGCCTGTAAGATGATAACACTATCTGACATATTAGAACTGAATTTGCTTTTATATAATTATGTTACAGAATATTTAAAATAGATAAGGTTCCAAGAAAAAATATTAATGTGAATTTAGTAGTATTTTCATTTACTAATAATAAATCTAACTGCCCTTCATTTTAATATGTTAATGTTAGCACAAATACTAACAGATTACTTTTAAAGAAAACTATTTTTGGACTAATCATGGTGCTTAATGTCAAAAAAGATAACACTATGCAGTAATCTCAAGGAAGCTCAATATTAAATATACTCTCTTCCTATTGAATCTGTAATACATGTTGCATTTTCTGTTTGTAAAGAAAAGGAGAACAAGGATTTTTATCACATTCTAAATATTTGTAATAGCTCTGATATTTATACAGCAATCCATAATTAAATATTCATTACTGTGACACCTAAACTCAGGCATATTTTACAGTGATTTTAAAAGAAACATGTAAACAGAACTGAAGGTTTTCAGACTTCAACTCTGAGTTTCTAAAACCCAGACAAAGAAAAAAATAGTATGAAACCCATAAAACAGTTTTTTAAAAGGAACGTCTCCTTGGAGGCTATCAGGTCTTGATAAGAATAAAAAAATATTTTGCCTTTGCTTTACTTTTGCTTTTGAACATTAGGCTTGGTTCTATTTCCATTTCAACAGTTTGTTGTATAAGCAGAACAGTAAGATAGACAGATGTATAAAAATAAAGATTACTTTTTATGTCAGCATAGCATTCGTCCTTGATGCAGAACAAATAGTGAAGACTTTGATCCCATGTTATTTAATATCTTACTTTACTGTAGAGCAGCCATATATTCAAGGATAAGAAAACTTGAGAAAATAAACATGAAATATCAACTGTGTTCACAGCTTTTTTTTTCACGGAAAAGTATTGGAAAGTTACCAACTTTTCTCATAGATATCAATAAAAGGTACTTCCAATTGCAGAAACCAGATGTTTGATTGGAAAGGAAGAATAAATCTGGTGGTTTAGACACTAGGTTGTAAGCATGAGTTTAATTTCTGAATTCAGCACTTCTCTTTCTGTACTTATATACTTGTTAATTTGATGATGATCTAGTCTCAAGTGAATTCTACCAGTGTCCCAAGAATTAGCCCTGGATCTAGCTGAAAGAACTGTTCTTCACTTGGCCCTTTAGACTTGCAAATCTTCTGTTTACCATTTTTTGCAGGTAATGCATCTTCCACAGTTTTGTCCATGATAAAGCTGCATTCAGATCAGGCTGTTGGAAACAGGTGCAGCACTCAGAAAAGCTGCTACCACCGAATGGTTTGTATCTCAAGTGTATCTCTCCCCTTGGGTGTAGTGGGATCTAACCCCATCAGAAGTTGATAGCCCTCAGTTAAAATTATTGAGTTTCATTTCCCTCTCAGGCTAAGTGCAGATGGCACATGCTGGTACCAGTGCCAGCACCACAACACATCGCAAGAGGAAGTGCACATCAGCACAGGGAACCCAGATGCCCGCTGGGATTCCCCTGGCTATCTCCAAAGTCACAGAGCTGGGTGTGCAGTGACATGGGCTGAGCTTGAAAAACAGTGAGCCACTTGGTCCTGCTACCCCATTTATCCTGTGATTCCATGCATGAGGTGATTTTTGAGACTTTATGCTGTAACTAGGTGCTTTGACCCTCCTTTTCATGAGGAAATTGAATGACAGATTTTTGATGCTGAAAAAAACGACGTCGAATGCTGCACGATGGAGTTCCAGTGCTTTAGTGCACCTGTCCTGTAGACCTCAGTGCTGCTGAGTGCTGGCTGTCCCCAGGTTCATCGAAGCAGGCACATGGCAGCAGCAGCTGAGCATGAAAAGAAGAGGTAAACAAGAGAAAGCAGCAATGCCCTTTAACCTTGATCAAGGTCAGTTTGGGGGGTTACAACATATAACCATTAAATATCCTACTGAGTTAGTATTGTCATGGTAACTTATGTAAATTATACTGTTCTTTTTTTGTATGATACTCTTCCCTTAAACTTCCAATGCCTTATACATAAGCATGCACGCATTCACATGCACCTTCCACAAAATATTAAGAGCCCCACTAGATAATAAGCACTTAAGCCGCTGCCACTTGCAAGCACCCATTTGCAGTTACCAGCCCTACAAGAACAGTGTTGAGAGCCCTCTGTGACAGTTCCTTATCCCATCGTAGAAAAAAATAAAAAATTAATCAAAGCATAAAATCATCTTTATTCACTGTTTAAACTCCACTGTATTTGACATAAAGTAGGCAGGGAGTGTTCAAATGATCCCTTATACCATCTGAAGTTTCTGGTGTCTTCAGATATCTGCGTCTAGAAGTGCTCAAGGACAGGTTGAGCATAACTAACTCCAGACTTGAAAAAAAATTGCATTCATGTCTGATGCCAGAGGCTCCCTTGCTGGGAGAAAGACACGCTTCTGGGCAATTCAAGTGATCTACCTTAAACACTCCTTAGGAGGTATGTATCTTTCTTTACTTGCCTGACAGGGGAGTCTAGGCTGACTAGCTGATGTTTAAGCATCTGACTTTCAGAGCTTAAATAAGGACAGAGAAGCCAATTCCATTTGTCTACCGCTTTAATTGGCGCTATGGATTGCTACAGTAGAAACACCTAAGTGTGTTTCTAAGTTTCTTTCCTGTCATTAAAAATCTTAGAGACAAGGGTGATAACGTCCATTAAACATTTTATCCGATAAAACATTTTATCCAATATCCTCCAAGTTTTCTTATGTGAATCTGAGATTCAAAGCCTGCTATATGTGCAGACACAGGACATCTTTTTCAACTGCCAGATAAAGTAATAAAAGACAGCAAAGAATAGGGTAAGGCATAATATCTGCCCAAGTGCTGTAATACCTGCCAGGAAATGTGAAGTTGTTGTGACTGTGATACAACCGAAAAATGCATGTGGCATGCCACAGAATATCTGTAAAGCACAGTAGCCAAAAATGTTGTGAAGATGTCAGATCAAGGAAAGTACATTCCCATTTTATTGGAAGCATTTTCAAATTACAGTGCTGTCTCACTGTCAGGAATATAAAACTGTGACTTCCTTCGGTTTTCTATATTACTTCATGCAGATTTTCTACAAAATGCTTGTGAGATATCAATGTTTTCTGAGACTAGCTCTATCAACAGATGCTCCAGCTGAGCTTTCATGCAGGGTAGAAACAAGTATTCATTTGAGCAGCACTCATTTTTATCACATTTATTATCTACTCTTTCTGCTGCAATCAATAACGAGAATGTCTATGCAAATGAAACATTTTCAGTGCTGAGCTGAGACATATATCTTGCAAGAGGTCACTGTATAATGCTTTACCTATTTGATAGACTGCAGTATTTTGCTGTTGAAATGTAAGATGTCTCTCAAACTCTTACTTTCCCAGACTATGTTTGTTGTATAAACAAGTAAAATTAAAGCAACGTGTACTTTGGCATAGTCTAGAAACTTATTTGAGTTTAATTTCTGGAATAACAGATTATTTCTAACCTGGTGTAAAAATAATCACCGAAACGTGCAAATGCTCATTTTCAGGTGTATAATGGAAATGAAAAGGGAAACAAAGGGAGATGGGCATTGCAATGGAAGCAAATAAACGTAACAAACTTGAGACTTCTTTAAATCTTCAGAAAGGATTTTCTGAGTAACAGAGAAAGGAAGCATATCTTGATTTGTGTTTAATATGATGTGGCTCCATTTCCTCTCTTATATTGTGAGGAGTCAGTAAACCAGCTTATTTATATCTTCCATGATCCATCTGTGATGAGGTTTCTTGCATTGAATAGGCAGGATTTATAGCTAAAATCCTAAGTTAGCACCGTTTCATACTGTGCTTCTGAGTATGTTACCCTATCAGTATTAATATTACAGGTTAAATCATTTTTCCATGTTTTTTTTGCAAACACAAAAGATCCAACAAAAGCCACTAACTTGCCAAATGATCACACAGAACTTAATGCTCCATACACCCACTCAATTCCAACAAATTCGTTCTGTATCACTTGAGGATATGAACAGAATGTTTTACAGGGGGTTATTTTCAGTATCTTTTTTTTTCTCTATCATCTGATCGATAGTTTGATTTCTGAAAACTGTTAGGTCTTGTACCAGGGGACCTTTATAGCTAGTCAAACTAAAGTCATATCATAGAATTAGTGTATTTTAAAGGGAGTAAAATAGAAAACAAGTTAATATTTATACTTTATATTCTGGAGCGATATAGAAGACAGAACTAAAGCTGTACTAAAGCCAGAGTGAAATGCATTTTTGAAATCGTGGCCTTAGTCAACTAAAATCAAGAACTAATTCTGTAATACCTAAAAGTCTGCCTCTCTTAAATCAGCTCAGGCCTGCAGCTTTACATGTTTCACATCTGTTGATACTGAAAGAGAAGCACAGTCTGTTGCTGTGTGATTTTCCAGAGCCTGGCAAAATAAGACTGTGAGCTCATTTGGGGATTCCAAATGGTCTTGAAATGTTTTTCAACTTATTGTTGATCATAATCTTTGATGATGATAATATTAGACAATAATATATGCCAGTGGGATCTCTATACATATAAGAACTTAGCAAAGCATTACAACCCATTCTTGTAATTTATAACAATGATAATGATAATTAATAATAATATTAACAACAACTAAGAGCGATAGCAATCAAAATGGTATCTCTGGATGCCACACTTAAAGAAATTCTATAAATATGTTTGCTGAGACTTATTTTTTTTCTTTTTTAAGCTGCAAATAGTGAGACTTGATGCCTAAGAAGATTTGTGTGCCCTGAAGTCTGCAGCAGCTGCTTAAAATTTAGTGGATGTAAATATCAAGAATTTAAGGTCCCCCATACCACTATTAATATAATTTACTTGGCAACTGAGGGAAATAAGCTGCCACCTGAAAACCCTTATAGAGCACTATTACAGCTTCCAAACTGCAGAATGCTCTTCAGGCATGAGTATGTAGCTATTCTGACAGGTATCGTGCAAGCAATTATATTTTGTGCCAAAAGAAAGTGAAGTATAGGGATTTCACTTAAGTGCATTCCTCCCTTCTCTAATAAAGCTCTGAATTTAGAAAAAAATATATTGAAATTGTACCTTTATGTATCTGCCAAAAGCCCAGAAAGACTTTTAATTCCTTAGAGAGACTGCTGATTCTCATAGCAATTATATGCATGGTATGAATGTATCAGCTAAGAGCTCTATGTAAAAAAAATAGCTTCCTTTCTTCCGCTTCTCAGAATGCTCTCATCTATTTCTTACTGGACTGAACACGTGAAACCAAAATGTATTAACACTGTTTACTCGGATTCCTTCCACCTAACTTCAGGCTCCTAGATATAAGGGGGTAACCACTCCATGCTTCTTCTGCTATCAACAGAGAGGAATTTCTATAGGCCAATTCAAATTTTCCTTGAGCTGAGGTGCTCTCTGGAGGTGTCTCTATTGACCGTAGAGAGATCAAGCACCCCTAACATCCAAAAGTTAGCTATCTAAATTCAGGTAAGCCAAATCTGGGTCTTAGTAAGCATAGTTTATTGAATTAAAGCTTTAGTATGCCTACTTTTAAACAAATAGGTATTTAGAATAACAAATTTACATACAGACAAGTAAAACCAGAAAGTTTTTCTTAAAAACATCCCCTAAATCCTTTATGAATCTTAAGTGTAGTTTTGATAATTAAGACCTCATTTCTGAAGAGAGTGAAAACAATCAGAAACCCAAGCCAGCCATGGCAGTTGATGACAAAACGGACATATCTTCTTTCTAGCCCAAATTCTGCACTCCTGTTTCTCTTCCAGCACTGTATCCACTATCTCATTAATGCAACACATACAGAATGTTTCCAGAGCCATACCAAGGCTGGAGCCTATCTCACCTTTTGCAGAGGAAAGATCTGATTACAAGACCACAGCCCTTCTTGCATTTTCTGACTGTAGTCCATGGCCCACACTTTATTTCTGTCACTGGAATAGCTTCCATCAGAACAGGGGAAAAAAATAACCCCATCTCATCCTTGCAATACCTTGTATTTTCTATGACAGTTTGAAGAATGTGACAAGCTTACCAATCTCCATATCCCCTGCACAATTTTTAGAACAGCATTTTTCTCTTGGTGAGTCTGAAAGTCTTCCCTGTCCTATCTCCACCTCTTCCGACCTCCTACCCACACAGAACAAAACACTGTTATTGTTCAGAGAGCATTGGAAAGAGCTATCTTCAAAGTTGATCTTCATTTTTCCTTCTTGCTGATATAACTATCTCTCATCATTTCAAACAACCTTTACATAAGCATATCTTGGGGTTTTTTATGATTTAAAAAATTAATGTGTCTTTCTGAAAATGCACAAGCAGCAAGCATTATTCATGCTCATGGCAAGGTCCTGAGAGTTGGATTATATGTGACTTGCAGGTCGTGTCTACTATTGAAGTCATTTCACATCTGTGACATGTACGAGCAAGGCCACAATCCACTGTGAACTGCAGAGGAAGGAAGGAGTTGGGAAATTTGGGCTCACCCTGTCATTAAACATAAGTGAAAAACTTTCTAGCTGCAGTTTAGACACGTACACATAGTCTGTTGAATTGACTATACTGAGTAGACATCCACTCAGTGTAATTGTCCTGCCCAGCAGAACAATGATGTTTAATGTCTTTTAAAAACCCAAAACAAAGTAAAACAAAGCCAAAAAGAAGTGACAGTGTAAATATCTGAAGTACTTTCCAAAACCTAATTCAGAATAATGCCTCAAGATGTTTTCAGCTTCACTGGATAATTATCTTCGTGCTTGAAGGATGAGCACGAACAAAGTACATTCAAGAATTTAAGTACAGTGAGCAGAATTAAATTAGTATGACTGTGTAGAGTCAAAGCAGATGGACTAGATCTATAGGAATCTCAGTGTTTAATCTGAAATAAATTGTGTAATTCCAAATTATTTTCACTCTCAAATTAGTGCTGGCAGTAACAGTTTAATATATCAATACACAATTAAACATATTGCCTAAATGGAGTCAGGCAAATAAAAAAACGAAAAAAAAAAAACATTGCATAGTAATCCAAAACAAAAGACTTAGAACGCAGATTAAAATAACATAACACAATCGTTATATGTATTTAAGAAAAAAATATGTGCAAAGACTAGATCCAATCCTTTCTTTTGAGGGCAAATATTAATGTATTTACATTTGATTTGGTTGGTTGTCAGAAATTGACCCTGTCTGTGAGGCAACTAGAACCAGCAGACATTTTTTAAAAAGTCATGAACTTTTTTGGCCCGTATTTCGATCCATCATTCCTGAAAACTGCTGATGGCTGAAGACTACGTTCTGTTAACTTAGTAAGAGACTGGATTATGTTTGAGTTTTATTGAAACCTAGAATTCATAAATGAAAAGGAAATAAGGTGTTAGTTTTACCCTTTCTTAAGATAAATTAAGACCAGCTTCTTAAAAGTCTTACAAAAGATGCTGAGGTGGAAATCTAGACTATTTTATTTTCTTCTCAAGGCCATTTTATGACTTACAAGAAAAGATCCAGCTATTCCATCGTTGTTCATGGAAATGTTTATACTGTGAAGACACCAGCACCCAAGTAAACAGTCAGCAGAGGTGCCAAGAAACACAGATGAGAGGCAACCTCTCAGCCCAAGTGACTCATGAAGAAAGGTTTAGCATTATTATAGACATAATTTTCACAGTATGGATTTTGGTGGTGGGTCATTTTTCTTTTCATTCTGCGGACGAATGAAAAGACAGGTTTGCAGTGGCTTCTTGTAATTAAATTTAAAATGTGCTTTAGAAGTTATAAATCCCTAATTCAACCTTCATGGGGCATAAAGACAATTTGATATTCAAAATGTAACTCTTATTTTTCTCTATACAAATTCAATTCTTTTTCCTTATTTTATATACTGATTGTAAGCTCTGATAGCGGTTTTTATTTTGTCTTTACAGTACTGTGCATAATGGGAATACTGGGACTGTGATTCTTAGATTCTATGACAATACAAATAATTAGCCATAAGAAAAACAGAAAACAAACAAAAAAAAACAGATTCAATTACTCCATTTTTCTTATTAGGGACAAACAAGAGATTTGCTTCTTTCTTTGTTAGCTGAAGGAACATAATTAAATTGAGATTCCAGACTCCAAATGATCCTCTAATGGGAATAAGACGTACAAATGATCACAATATTTGCTAATCCTCTGTACATTGTGTTGCAAAATATTGGTAATTGATGGATAAATATATGCAACTACTATTAGCTGTTATCAGGAATCAGATCAAATGGTATCATTTGTAATTTGTGTAGGAGAAAATGTGGTGAAGAGTGAAAGCTGTAAAGGGAGGAATAATGCACTTTTTAAATTTATTTTTTTAATGTAACTACAGTAATATACAAAATAGGTTTGGACAGGATCCAGCATCACTACTTTAAAGGTTTTGTTCTCGGTTGCCAGAGAAATATTCTCATCCGTTTCACTCACAGAGGTAATTGTTATGTAAAGCGGCCAGGCTGTTACCTAAACAAGAAGAATTTATCATGCATACATATTCTAGTATATCCTTGATTCCCAGCAATAGCAATCATACAAATGTGTATCACCCTTGGCTGATGTGACAATACAATCTTCTGATGAGCAAGGACAGAAGGAATGATAAAGAAAGAAAGAAAGAAAGAGAGAAAGA
>VWZK01018438.1:336863-427330 GCA_013396935.1 Baryphthengus martii | reverse complement strand
CTGCTCTGTCCTCCCCCCTCGCCCTTGCAGCGGTTTCGGTGTGTCCCCCCGGCGCTTCCCACCTTGCCGTGCTCACTTCTCCCTTTCCCGCCCGCCCCGCCGGCTCAGCGCGCACCCCCGGGCGGCCGGCCCGTTATCTCCGTCCCCGCCGGGCAGTGCCGCCGTGTGTCCCCCCTCCGCTACCCCTGGGCGTCCTGTGTCTTTCCCTCAGCAGCACCCCTGGAGACACCCCCTTCTCCCCACAGACCTTCTTCTGGGCTTTTCTTAAAAACCCCAACCACCCTGCTTTCCCTCCCTAAGGAAGGGGGTATTTTCACCCTCGGCCGGAGCTCAGTGTGGGGGTGCAAGGTGGGTGCCTCGCACCTCCAGAAACCCCTGCCTCCCCACCCTGCTCCCTAGGGTGGGACTTTGGGATTTGGGATGCCTTTGGAGAGTAGTGAGGGAGCTGAGGTCCGAGGCTCAGGCTGAGGGTGCCGGGGTGCGAGAGGGTGCCAGGACTTTGCCTCCCCTACCCCAGAAGCAGCCCAAGCTGAGATGGGACTGGGATAAAGCGGGGACGGGGCTCCAGGGGGGCGCGACGCGACCCCTTCTCTTCTCCTGGTGGACGAGCGAGGAAGTGTCTGGCCAGAAGACGCTCTCCTTGGCAGGGCTCGCACGTTTAAATAATAAATACCACCCCGAACTGCACCGGGGATGCTGCTTTTAATTTTCTGTCTACATCCCCACGGCGAGCTAATGAAAGGAAAAGATTTTTTTTTAGAAGAAAAAAACAACCCTGTAATAATAACAACAATAACTCTGTGCTTTCAAGCAAGTCTTTTTCCTCCCCGTAGCAATATTTGAAAACGTTCCCCCTGGAGTTTTCTCTCCTGTGGCCTTTGGTAGGCAGGGGTTGATGGCTGGGGTGTCCCAGAGCACCTGCCTCGTTGGGACGCGGGGTGGGGTGGCCCTGCGAGGGGCTCATCACTCCCACACCCGCTATGCGACAAATAACGCTCCTGGAAACCCCTCAAAAGGTAGAAAGGTTTGGAAATAATTTCACCGAGCGCGTTTTCAGAACGTCGCCTTGTTTTTGTGTTTCCTGATTGCTAAGCCGTGTTATCACGGACGTTTATCCAGGGAAAACTAGAGAAGCAGTTAAATGAGTTGGTGTTGAAGAGCCTGGTGATAAAGATGAAGCGCTGCTTCAGAAATGTTCTAGGGGTGCGGATGAGAGTTGACTAAAGCGCTTTTGTGCGGGGAAACAGCCTGGAGTTGCTGGAGGAAGCCTTTGCACGGGGCCTGCTTGTGCAGGTTGTGAATGATCGGGCTAAATGGAAAGGGCAGAAAAATGGGGTGTCTTCTGTTTTCATGACACAGCGTAGCGCTCAAAGGCTCTCGAGGTGTGGACCACGGTGATTCTGATTCACAGGGGCTGCGGGGTAAGGAGGAGGAGCTTTCGGCGAATTGCGATTATAATTTAGTTGAGTGTCAGATTCAGTTGGTATTAGAGTTGCTCTTTATAGAAGGGACACGAGAGCTCGTACGGTATCACACTCGCGTCGCAGTTTTTGTTTGAAACGTCTAAGCCGCCTCCTACCTTGCAGCAATTCAAAGGATGCGGTCGCAGTTCGTTAGAACAAGGGAAAGATCTAAACTAAATATTAAAGTATCTAGAATATTATTGCAATAAGAATGCTTACAGGGGATAAAAGGATAGTAGAAGGTTTAGAGCATTTCCCAGTCTTTTTGTGTTCTCATATATATCTATATATGTTTCTACATGTCACATAGTGGGGTCTTATATGTGACTGCTGACAGGGAGGTATAGATCTGCCCAGTTTACTGGTGCATCAGGAGTATGCGTTGGCCTTCGCCCCCTTCCGCTGTGGTTGGCTCTGTGCTTTCACGTGCAGTGTGTGATACATACTTTTAAAAATCTGACAGATATACACGCCCTTATTTACCGGTAAAATATTTTGAAACTGACTTGAAATAATTTTGACTATTTTCAAAAAAAACACAACTTCATTTTTCAAATGGAAGTTGTGTGCAGCTGTCCAGTACTTTTAGGCCAAAGAAGCTGCGTGTAGCATTACTTGACTGTAATATAACAGAGTGGGAATTATCTCTCAAAAGGGAAAAAAAAAAGACAGATTTAGGCTGTAGAAATCTCAGCTCAACAGCAACTTGAAAGTAACATAGCTCACAGACAACAGACTTTTTGAAGTTTTATTGGCAATAAATAATATGTTGATGATAATGTTTTGAGTGGTGTGTTAAGTGTGTCATCATTTTCTCGCAAAAGTCTCTAGTAAAAAGTACTCTGGATGTAGCACTGTTTTAATTTAAAAAAGCAGATATAAATCATATGCAGGAGAGGAAGTATGTTATAAACAGTGCTGGGCTTGATTATAATTTTTTGAAATAATGTTAGCTTAGTATTAGATTTGAATTTTAAGAATTAATATGTACGTGCAACTGGGAAGGGAGTCCGTGTGTGCTAGCTACTAAGATTGCTAATGCAAGCTGGTTTTGTGGCGAAGAGTATTAGACGTGTACCTGTTAATACAGCTCTATCTATTTATTGATACTCCAGCATAAGAGGCATAGATATTGTACACCGGGGTCCAAATCATACTCGCTTTTTAATCTTAATAGCCAGCGGTACTTTATTTGAGGAGAGTTGTCAGAATTCGGCCCTCTGTTTATGTGTCTGCCTCGGAGTTCTTACTGAAAGTCTTAAAGACTCAAACTACCCCATTAGATGTGAACTGTTCTGTATGATGCTGATAGTATTAAAGAGCCTTCGTGGACCTCAAGGCAGGGGAAGAAGAAAGGATGTGAAGTCTAAAACCTCTCCCCAGTAGCACCACAGTAGTTAAGGGTCTGTCAGCGTTTCCACTCTAAACCCCAATTTTCAGAGTTTATAACTCAGCTGTTTTAAATAGCTTCAAGCTGAAACCTGCTGTATAAATTGTCAGCCCAGATGTATATTTTGAAACAAAAAGTAGTGCAAATCAGTTATTCTGTTTTAAGTTACAGAACATTAAAATATTTTTAACGGTATCAGATGCTCTTTTGGCAATCTTTGGAGAAGGCGATCTCAATACGGAGGATTTTACATTCGGAGGCTGTTTGAATTCAGTGTTCGGCGAGAAAAGTTGTTGAAGTGGTAGATATCAATGTTTGAGAGGAGCTATTTAGCATGTACGCTGGCTTCTTTTCGAAACAAGCGTTTGACTCTGCAGAAAGTCTTAGTACCTGCTGTTGTATAGTAGTTTTGCTTCGTGCTTATAACTTCCGTCTTTAGGTTACATACTTTGGCCAGTTCAAATCCCACTGGACCGAAACTGGGCAAACAGGTTGCCTAACCAGATGAGAATCGTGTTATGCAAAAAAATACGTAGTTATTTTCAACTTGTAAAAATTGGTTTGGTTTTATTTTGTGGCTTCACCTGATTTCGTGCATCTTTTTCGGCTTTAGTAAAAAAAAAATAAAAATAAAAGGAAAAACAAAATCTATTTTTAGTCACCAAAACTTGTAGGTAGTTTCATGTGGAAAATAAAGATTATGAAAACGGAGAGGAATTTATGTTTGAAGAGTAGGCAAGGAATGTGCACTGTGGCTACTTCTAATCGTTAATTTTTTACAGTCCCTGATTCATTTCACAGTGCGCTTACAATCCTCTTTCTAAGAATATGTAAATAATTCCGGATTGATAGATACATGGCATAAAATTAGCAAATCAAGGTTTATGCCAACAGTCCTTCAGTATGTTGCTATTTAAAATTCTCAAAATGATGTGCATTTCTCCAGGTTTCAAACTTGATTTGTGAAGTTTTTTTTCGAACCGGTATTATTCTAAGCAGCTATTATGTCTGTGTGTGATAGTCTTCTGGGATTTCATGGCAGAAAAGTAGGAAATCGTGAAAAGAACAAGCATTTTACTCCTGTTGCATAGCGGGGGAGCTTCCCAGGGAATAGGGCTTTCTTTTATTAGCCAAAGTTTTTATTTCCACCTCTGATTTCGGTTTGTCTTTTCCTTCGGTCTTCTCCTACCGAGACGAATAGAGATATTGCATCATACTGCCTCCAAAAGCCAGTGCACTTCAGTAATGATGGAGCTCTTGACCCGACACGATCAGCCCACTGACTCTGGCAGCCGCACGTGCAGTTTTAGGCTAACGTCTCAGCTGCCAAATTGAACTGACGTCGAATGCAGAGGGTAGGGAGGAAAGCTCTGAAAAGCAGTGCGGGACAGGAGGGGCCTTTTTGGAGTTTTTGCTCCCTCCTGGCCAGGTGTTGCAAGCTGTACCCGCGCCCGGGAGTCCGGGTCGAGACGGAGGTGCGATGCTGCTGCCTGCTCCGTGCTCTGGTTACTTAGAGAGAAAGAGGTGAGCTGAGGCTGCAGCCACTTCTCTCCCTCTTCCGAGGCCCCTGGCACACTCACACTTCCTCCTGTGCTCTCGACTTCTTTGCATTTCTGGAGTTAATATGATTTTTTTTTTTTCTTTTTTTTGTTTGTTCCGTGAGATATAAAAAGCATAGGTTTGCAACTCCCCTGGATGCTAACGAGCGTGACAAGACTCCAGAGATAACGCAGTCTATCGCTAACCGAGAAGGGAGCGTTTTAGAAGTAGTCTCAAGCCCCACGCTTTAGAGTTTAAGCCAACATCCATTTACTAAGGGTTAGAGTCAGCTCTATCATCTGCTCAGCAGAATATTATTTGCTATTTGATTATTATTCCTTACACCTCGCTTTGAAGCCGTCAGACCTGGTTGCTGCCAGACCCAAGGCAGCGAGCTCGTGGGACCTTAGATCTTATCCACAACGGTGGTTCCTGTGTTTTTGTGTTCAGGGATGTTCATATCACTTTAAAGTAAAATTTTTACTTGATAGGCAGAGGCCTCGCAGTAGTTTGCGGCAAAACTCAGTTTTCAGTTTTGGGTGGTATTACCTGATGTGTTATGGAAGGGCAGAAAAGCACCAGGGCAGATCCTTTTCACACAGTGTTTCAGCTTTGCTTTCTTCTTTTTCTTCAATATTTCTTTTAAAAAAGATGAACTGTAACTTTCAGCAATATAACCTATTTTAAATATTTTCCGATTTTGAATACCTTTGTCATTATTTTTTACTTTTCTAGAGAAACAGTGTACAGTGCACTGGCCCACATAATGCTCTCCCTGTGTATTCAGAACTCCTCATTCTTTCCACCTAATTAAAATTAAAGTGCAACCTGCAATTATTAGTTTCAGACAGGATCATTTATGGGAAAGACATTTCAAACTGGGCTTATGACAAAATATAATTCGTATTTCAGGAGACAGAATAAATTGCTTTGAATAATATAAAGAGTCCTATCTGACCATGTAAACCGGTAGAAACTGCAAGGGGACAGACATTCTACCTCAACATTATTTTTTTTTTCAAGTTCAAGCTCAGCCACGCAGTATTTGTTAATCTCTTTTTGTTATAAATGTATTTCCAGCGTCAGTATTACGCTGGGGAAAACAAAATTATTTTCTTGATACCTTTTTGAACTTTTTTTACCCTGTGTGAAGAAACATGTATATTTTCTTCCTAGTACTTTAATATTCCTACTGAACTTTATTTTTAATTCAAAAAGTCGCAGGGCAGTAACACTGTAGGTATCCCTGGTGTTTTCAAATTAGAAGACAGAAGCTGTCTGCTCCGTGGCATTTAGCTAATCAGATGTTGGAACGCTACACAACCACTGAAGCATAAAAGCGAGACTACCAGATGCTAGCTGAAACGTAAGGAGAAATACTTTGATATCTTCTGTTCATCCATCCTGGAATTTGAGGGAGGTATCAGCACTAACCACATGTGACTCTTGCGAGCGCTACAAAAATTTACATGCCTGCAAGGAAATCCAGCCTGTGTTTTATATTGCATCTGAAGGGGTTTGAATGCCAGCCATGAAGTGCTCCATCGCAGAAGCGTGTTGGGTGGAGAGCTACGTCTGCTAACGCTCCCGGTGCTGCTCCTGGGATGGGTAGATGGGGAGTTTCTCTCTCGCTTGAAGTCTGAGGAGCTCTGGGCTCAGGGCGATGGGTGCAACCAGCAGAGAAGTAGAACCAAATCTGGATGATAAGGCTGCTAATAGTAATTTCTAACTTTCCATTTCAAATGCGTTCCTGCGTATAATTTGTGGATACGAGCCATGCCTCATGTTTTCTCGCTGCTCGCTGGTTGCTAAGAACAAAGTTGGCCTTCAGGAAGCATTAAACCATACACTCTACATAAGGACGTTGAATGTTTCTGAAGAAACGTAACAAAGGAGAAACTCCCTATTAGGCTCTGAGAAAGGGAGACAATACAAGATGTTTCTTTGTTTGATGTGGCACTTTGTTCTGTGTTCAGCTAATACATGACTCTTCACCACAGAGGGCCGGAGAAGCTGCCACAGAGCTTCGTAATGAGCATGGCAGCCCGCAAAGCCGGGACGGAGACACGTGTTTTCTAAGTGTTCCCTCACGAGTTGTGATTGTCTTCCCTTTCTGACAGGTGGTGGCCTTAGGAGAAGTGCCTGATGGGACGGTGGTCACTGTCATGGCTGGAAACGATGAGAACTACTCTGCAGAGCTGCGAAACGCTTCTGCCGTGATGAAGAACCAGGTGGCCAGATTTAATGACTTACGATTTGTGGGCAGAAGTGGAAGAGGTAGGCCTCTGCGTTTTACGTGGCTGTAGTGAAGTAAGAATGATGCCTAGACGCCAGACTTACTGTGCAATGAAATATTGATTAATCCGTAAATAAATCGTCATCGGCCTTTCCTTTGGGGAGATGGACGTGTGTTTTTTGTGCAATCTTAAGCATTTGTAAAACCGAGTTAAGAGTTTCTCTTCATTTTTTTATTGACTCCGTGTGTCTCTATAGGTTTTTATCAGACGCAGGTTTTGAAAAATGATTCACAGAATACCTGCTTCCCTGTTTCAATCACACAGCAAAGGTAGAAGGAAAAGGGGGTAGTTGTGAGCTGGGTTATGTGGAGTCAGAGTGTATCTCAGGCCATGGCAGCAAGAGATGGAGAACGCCCTTTAGCAGTAGAGCTGCTTCTGAAGTTGTTGTAGAAGACCTATAATTAAGGGGATTTTGCATATCACATGTGCTATAGGTTATGTTCTTTAAGGACTTACATCTTTAAAGGCTTACAGCTATTTGTGGAAAACTTTCTAGTGACTTCCTTACCCTGTACAATCAAACTGCATATGACCTGAAAAAATAAGCTGTACTTTTCATTTTAGTCAACTAGTTGACTTTTTATGAATTGCTTATAAGCTTGGGCTTGAACTGAATTTAACCTTTACTTTAAATGACAGGGTAACTTTCATTTTTTTTTTTTTGAAGGTGTAGAGTGCTGTCATTGTCTTCCAGCTGTTTAGGAGCTTCCTATAATCTGGAAACAGCACTGTGCTCATAGAAAGCCTTTGTAATCATTGCAAGTTTGCAAGAATTCCTCTTTAAGAGTCTTGTAGCTGCTTTCAAATTTTAGGTAATGACTGAAAGGATAGCTTGAAGGAAGCTGACACTTCAGTTTTTGCATCAGGAATCTTCAGAAGAGTTTGTTGTATCAAGTCACTGATCCAACCTACGTATTTTTTCCTCTATGTATTTGAAGTAATCATTTTTTTTAAACTATAAATGTTTTGCCCATGCCCTGCATGGGGCAAAACAAAGCAACAGAAGCCAAACAGTTGTGCTGGGAAATTAGCAATAAAGCTAATTTTACAGTAATTTTCTTTAGAAAGCAGTTGTAATTTATCTTAAGGAAGCAAAGAGTATTTGTCCAAAAGAAAGTTAAACACATGACAGAGGCCTAGGTTGTCTGAATCAGTCGACAATGCTTTTACAAGTGCTTTGTGAAAGTGAGTCCGTAGGCGTCACAGTGGCTATTTTTTATTTTAGTGACCTGGCCAGCGGTTCTCTTTATCATTTTACAACTTTAAAAGTATGGATAATAAAGAGTAACTTGAAAGACAGAGTAACTATTGCAACAGTAATGCCATATAAATATGGAGTTCATTTGCCCTCTTGGATAAGGTGTTACCTGTCTCTTCCATTTGTCTTACTTTCTTTAAAAAAAAAACAACCAATCTTCTTTATTATTCTGCTGATGGATTGGGTTTGAAAGTTCTCTGGCTCCATCACTACTGCTGCCTTGCAGTAAAAGTTCAGTAGTGTATCAGTCTCAGTAGTGCTGAAAAAGAACTGAAATGTGATGTACTACCTCTGATCCACGAATTTCATTTGAAACCTATGATATATACTTTTTATTAAAGCATAGGAAATGAAATAGAGGGACTAAAGCCTCAGTAGATATGACTACAGACACATGCAAACACAAATCTCCTAAAATTTGGTTCCTGTAGTTTTCATTTATATTTCTATAGAGCAGACTTAGACTTTTTTTTTTCCTGATCAATCTGGGTAGATTCTATGGAAAAGTGATAGTGTACTTTTCAAACCCTCAACGTATTTATTTAAGAGACTTCAAAGAAAAACAAAGGGTGTGCACTGTTTTACTATATTGGCTTTCTGAGTTTTGGCTAGNCATTCTACCAAATGAAGCGAAGCTTCTGTATATCACATCACTTAAGAGACAGGGACACAAAATAAGAGAAAAAAAAAAAAAAAGGAGGAAAAAAGACAGACTTAACTGCTTGCAGACTTTTCACGCATGGAAGATGAAGAAAGCTTCTTTTGATGAAGTGTAATTATGTCCAAACAGAGCTGACCCCCTCCCCCTATATTTCTTATGATCTTAACGGAAGAAAGTAGGGCTTTTCCTTTGAAGCAGCCGGGACTCGGTGGAGGATCTGAAATGCTGCATTCTGCTGCCAGAGGCAGGATGGAGAAATTGGTCCAGACTTGTCTTCCAGACTTAGAACAGAGAGGGGGAGAGAGAGAGGGAGAGGGAGAGAAGGAGAAAGAGTTATCGTTAATGATAGATTTTGTAGAACTCTGCTTAAAATAGGAGGGAAAGAAAACAGTAGTTGCAAACAGAAGTGAGAAAGCTCCTTACGTAGACAAATATCGGTAAATACAGATCTTGAAGTAGAACAGGAAAAATAAAGTAATAAAGAAATCATTTTTCGGTGGCGAGAAACTAATCCACACCTGTTCCTGACTTTAGATTTACATCTTTCTGAACAGCTCGCTCTTTGATCTCTGTATCTCTAAATTTGATTGTGAAGTCTGAATCATCAACTTACCACTTCACCTCCTCTCCCACGTTTTTTCTTGCTTCCCGTGGCTCAATGGAGAAACTTGATTTTTATACATATTCATGTTTCTTGCCTGACAGAAGCTTCACGGGTTTGTTCGTATAATTTCTCTTCAACACCTTTTCTGGATTCGTAAGAATAAGTAACCGGGGCGCTTTATGCGAATGCAGAAGTTGTTTGTATGTGGTTTTGAGGCAGTAGCTCGCTTTTACAAGCACAGAGAAGAAAGAATTCCTGTCTTCAATAAGCAAAGGATCATAACCTTAATTTTTCTTGTGTCCTGATACTTTAATCACGTTAGCATCTAACTGAAAAAATACGTGACGCGCCCAAGCTGCCGAGTCACCTTTCAAGCTCATTTTCTGGGGTTTGCCTTGTGCTTCAGCGTGTGCCCATCTCGTCCTCCTCTCTGGCAGCTCAGCTCACCTGCGTGAATAACAAAGAATGCGCAGTTGAGACACACGAACTCAGTAGTGCCAGGTGACTACTTGGCTGGGAAACTTAATAAAAGAGAATTACAATTAGTCTTCAGCCTCTCCAAGTGGATAGTTGAAATGACTAAGGACAATAAAGAAAGGTGATAAAAAGTGCATTAAAGGATTTTGTAGCTGAGGAGGGATATCTGTGAAATATCTGTGGAAGGCATAAGCATCACTGAAACAGGGGACCTTTAGAAATTTATTTCGTTCTTAATCCTGGAATATGTAAATCATCTTTTGAAAGCTCTGGAACTTGAGTTCACTGGCAGGGCTGCTCAGCTCCCTGCAGTGAAGTGATATATTGTCTACTGGGTGCAAGGGGGCTTCATCAGTGTCACTTCATTAATGCTCTGGTTTGGTAGAATACCAGTCAGGGAACAAAACAAGTTGGCATTTCAAATTAGTTGCTTACCTGTTCAGTTTAGGATGGCTGAGAGGTGACAATTTAGAAATGCTCGCAGGCGAGGTCGAAACCTAACTCTTATTTATGAAGGAGTGCGGTTTTTTTTTCCTGACCACTGTATTCTCTTGAGATATATTTAGTGCAGACATGATTTTGCAGGGTCTTGCCAACAGTATATTTTGTCAGGTTAATTTTCGGTCATGACAGACTTTTATACTGATTTGGTGGAGAAATCAAACGGTAGCATCGAAAGGTCAGATTCTTCATGCAAAAGTATATGGAAAATCCCTTTAGTGTCTTTGCTACCAATAATATTTGACCCACTTCATATGGGTATCTGTGAGCTGAATGGCATCATCACACAATTTCATAACCAGAACTTTTTGGCATGATAAGCTGGTGCCAAAGGAGGCCTGAAACCTGTCCCTGGTGAATTGTGAATATCCGAGGAATAGGCTGAATTCCTACTTGGAGAGGGATAAAAGGCACGGACCCTTTTCAACCCCCATCAAGCAGGCTGGAGGCACTATGTGCCTCAGCAGGGCTGTTGCTGCCTGCCTGAAGGCTGCCTGTGCGCACGCTGTACGCTGGCAGGACACGCAGTTTTCCTCAGGGAATGGTGAATGGGTTGGACTGGACAAAGACCAGCTGTCCTACATACACCTAACTCTCCTCCTCCGATGGTCACTCTCAAAAGACCTGAGAAGTAGCCCCATTTCCCAATGAAACTGGGGAAAGCCACCTTCAGCCAGGCATCTCCACTGAGGTAGAATCCAGTGTTCTAAGATTTTTGCACCTTTGCCAGGGTCCCGACCTCCCCTCTAACCTGTATTTCTCAGAGAGGTGGGCACAGCTGGAGCACAGCTACACCTGGAAAATCCTTTTGCTCTAAATAACAGTTATATTTCTCTAAAAAAAAATAAATAAAAATCCATGTCACATTCTAATTCTTGAGAAATATAGCCAAGACAGTTTGAAGCTGCACTCCTGGTAATAAATGATGCGTGTCTCAGGCAGGTTTGGGGGATATACAGCTTGGACCAGAAAGAAAGACCAATTACTAGATTTGACAGCCAAAGCTCTGTTCTATATTATACCTTTATATATAAGCTGTTCTATATTAGGCTCGAAAAAAAACGCATTAAGTTTGCGCTGTTACATATTGTTTAAGATTTGTGTCTTGATTGAATGCCTTCAGAGTTCAGCAAGAGGAAAAGGCCTAGCAACAAAAATGCACGTATACTCACGGGGCAGGGGGGAGGAGGGAGGGAGGGAAGGAGGGAAGGAGGAGGAGGGAAGAGAGTTTTAAGAGTCTGGTGAAGTAGCAGCTTAAATGAGCATGAAGGCCGAAGATTGCTGACTGTTTTATTGAGTCACTGTTGTACGCCCACCTTTTCCTGTCTTGAAACAGTTTTCAGTTTTGACTATCTGACATGACTAACCGTTGCATATCTAACAGATTACAACTGTCAGTGAGTCTCCCAAACGGGGGCCAGCGCCTTGTGAGAATGTGCGCTCAGACGCAGGCAGCTCCCTTTATTTATTTCTTTCTAACGTTTTCATTCAGCTGAAGGCTGCGGGTGATCTTGTGCAATCTCTGCGTGGATTTGAACTTTGAAAAAGGAAAAAAAAACAACAAACGACCACAAACAAACCCAAACCAAAAAAAGCAGACTTAACGATAGCAACGTACGCGCGCAGCAGTTTCTCACCCTCACGGGAGAGCTGAGGGCTTTCTTAGTATTTAGTAGGTGGGATATACGTAGGGGAAAAAAAAAAGTGTGTTCCAGTAATAATGATATCATCCTATTACCCCTGGCACATGAAGGACAGGAGACACTGATTCCCTGCTAAAATGACTCCCAGGAGGAAAATAAATTCTTTCCTCATCTTATTGTAGTCAAGTCAAACAAATGAAATGATAAAACTGTGTGAAGTAAATAACATGTGGCCACATTCTGCTCTCTGTCACACAGCTGCAAAACTGGAGTAAATTTTTAAATTATCTGACTTGCTTTGGATTTACACCACTTTCAATACAGCAAAGAATTTGGCTTGTCCTCAGCAGTGAATCACTTTTGTTCTGTCATTGTATGATGACCCATTATTAAATAAGAAACATTTAGATTGTCAACACATGGACGTATTCTTGACATAGAGTAAAACTGAAGGGGAGGAAAACTCCTATGGTCAGTTATGTTTTTAATTTTCACGATTGTGGTAACGACAGGGAATAATTTTAAACGTCTCTGATTCTTTACTGAACATGCATGTGACTGTTTTCATGTTGTAATCACTCATTCCTTGTTGGTTTTTTCCCTTTGTAGGGAAGAGCTTTACTTTGACAATAACTGTCCTGACAAATCCCCCCCAAGTCGCTACGTACCACAGAGCTATAAAGGTTACAGTGGATGGGCCAAGGGAGCCAAGAAGTGAGTATTATATTCTTATTTTCACACTTACGCCTGCTTAGTTTTGTTTAACAGAGACTCATAAATGAAATATACGTCTTTGTCAAACATTGGTTCTTGCTCAGCAAAATGTATAAGCGCACGCTTAATTTGGGGGGAGTCTATTGGACCACACACATACTTCCATTAAACACACACTTAAGTGCTTGGCTGAATTTAGGCAGTGACAAACCTGATTCTCATTCACATCAAGGTACACCGATACATTATTTGCCAGTGTAAATGAGAACTAAGCCCGCTGTATTTATATATAATCTGATTTAGGCGTAATAGATCCAATCCTGCAACATGCCGAATTCCCCAAACTCCTGTAAGCTTCCAACTGAAGATGTTTAGAACAAAATAGGAGACTGATCTTTCAGGATCAGTCCTAGCGCAGAGAGAAAATACCTAATAGAGTGCCGGTTTGTTTGCCCGTAAATTCTTTTGCCATCAGATAATTAATGCACCTGGTTAATCTCATCATACCTGAAACTGGTCTTCAGCTATGGATTTATCATAGACCCCTGGGGGCCAAAGAAAGATTTAAAAAACCCCAGTATATCAACGGCACGGTCCTTGCTTCTTATTTGTGCACAGAAAATGTATTTTACTTAAACGTAGTGCAGCAGATTTTCACTCAGCACATTTATCTTGTAACAGTGCACCTTCCTAACTTGCTAAGAATCTGTTTGCAACGATCTCTGGCTGTATTTCTGTGAGAGTTATGTTTTGTCATGGTCTAGCAGTTTTATGGGTAGCACTTATTTTTAGATACAGGCAGATCCGGTTAATCCATCGTGATTTATATGGCTGTCTCCCTGTCTAGCGTATTTAGCTGGTAACCAGTCTCACATCGTATAGGTATCAGTGATGAGCCAGTTCTGGAATTTTTTCTTAATCTAACTAGAATGATTCTTTCTAAATTGATTGGATTAACCAGGTGTAGCTGTATTTAAATTACATTTAGAGATTAAAAATTATTTGATGAATAACCACATTAAAAAAAAATCCCTCTAATGGAAGCATCTTGAATAATTATTTTGCCTTTGATCTGCACATACAAATGAGACCTGTAAGAAGTTTTGTTAAAATACCACAAAGGCCAAAGAAGTAGAAAGGTGTAGACAGAATTCACGCAGTTAAGCGTTTCTCCTCTTACACTGAGGGACGGGAACTGAAATGCCTTCTGTAGGAACTGTCCGGGCTGTAGAGTTTCATCTTGAATAGCAGATAAGGAAATTCAAGTGGCTGTGGATTACTTTCGTTATGTAGATACTTGCATCGCTACCTGCTCACAGCTGAGCTGTCTGTCACAGTGAAGACATTCTTGTTCTGTCTTCTCTCCTGAGCCGAATCAGCTCCCATTTCTAATTTTCACCTGCAGCTGGTTCTCCATGTAGCTTACTGGGAGATGCTGGGCAAACTGTGTTCATGGAGTAAAACACAGGGAAAAATTTATATAATATTTAGCCATTCTCATTTGGAGGCGACTTCCATGGATGTACGGAGGCATCTGTGAAAGAGGGTATCTCCCAGCAGAGGACACAGACACTGTGAAAGGGCAGAGCAGTTTCAAAATGATGCAGAGAATAGCGTGGACCACCCTGTGAAGCACAGAAAAGGAATCTGCTTCCGTTTGGATTAACCATTTTGCTGATCAGTGGATTAAAAGTGAGGCTGTGTTCAGATCACTTAATAAGGTTTCTGAGTTCTGGTGGAGTTTTTTAGTTTAGAGGTGAAAGGCCTCTGTACGTGATAGCTGTCTGCTGCTCTTATTGAATAGCTGAACCTAGGAATGCTCAGTATCTTAGTTCTTAAAGCCTAGAAGGAGTTATTGTGTCTTTCTTAATCCTTTTTTTTTTTTTTTAAAGAAGAAAGCCAAATTTGAGCTTGAATGTCCATTTGAATTTTAGTATTTGGGCTAAATATTTAGTGAAGCTTTACTCAGGGATTATTTTGATTCTGCAAGTTCTCTTATTGCGGTCTGATAACTTTTTGAGGCTATGACACCTCCAGAATGTCTGGTTATTAAATGTGAATTTTCAGGGAAAGTGTAGCTCCAGTGAGCTGTGGAGGTTTCACTGAAGTTCTCCGTCCTTCTGAGGGCTCCTGCACTCGTGTAGATTTATTACTGTTTGGTAGTAATCATTCAAGAAGTGTATCTAGAGTTTATGTTGCATAAGGAAAATTAGGTGGTTGGGGGCAAGAAGGAATTCGAGTCAATGAGCGGCTCCGATAGCAAATGTGGTTTTCGTAACAAATTATGTATCGGCAAATAGTGCCCCTCTCTGCCAGGATCTGTATTTCACTTCGACATCTCCAGCACGTTATCCTAGTTTTCCTCTCTCTGGCAGCTCAACCAGAGCTGTCACATCACAAACAACTTTTTTCTTAATATACACATCTGGCGTTGGCAGTTGGACCAACTTCATAAGAGCACATGATCATCATTCATTACAAGATTAAAAAGTACCCCATGGCATCATTGATGTTTTTTAACTTTGATCTTTTGCAGTTGTGATTCATCTCGGTTATAAAACTTCCCTTTAAAGGCACACAACCGATGACTTATTAGAACCTTCATTCCGAGTAGCGTAAACATAAAATTATGCACATCTTTACAAAATGTCATTTACTTTGTTGCCAGCTTATCATTTTAAGACATGACATCATGCTTTAGATCGTGAATTTGTAAGGCTTGTTTATAGGCAAGGCACTCTGACCTTCTGTTGGCAAGTTGACTGGAGCGAACGAAGGCTGCCTGCTTTCCAGCAGCAGTAGGAGCAGCAGCAATGCCGTGACAGATAGCGCAGTCATTCGGAGCCTGCCTTCAAGAGTGCTGAACAGTCGTGGCATGCGGTGACTCCAGTTGGTGTTTTGGATGCTCAGCACTTCAGAACGTCAGGTTCTTAAATATAGGTGCCATTTAGTCGCGTTAAACGTATGCTTGTAGAAGCTTGCTGCCTTGCCTCTCTGTTATTATTTTTAAATATTGTAATAGAGGCAGTGATGTCAGTTTGCTCTGTTAGGAAAATCTGCCCATTTCTGAGTTAGAAAAGGTCTTCTGATGATTTTTCCTTGGAAAAAGATTTATTTATTTTTAATTATCTGTTTCAGTCTGCCTAGATTACCGTCCAGGGACATCTACTGTGTTGCACAGTCTTTGTGCTGGATTGAGACAGTGCATTGCACTCCGAGTGACGGAGTCTGGAGACAGGGTTGTATAAGATCTTTGGGAATCATTGGGAAATCCTGCAGATATTTTTCTTTCCTCATATCCAGGATGAAACTTTTGCCATATGCACATCTTAGCCAGCAGAGCTGCTTTCCAGCTGGGAGAACTGAAAGAAGTTTTCCGGAGAAATAAGTTGTCGTGAGGTCATAACTGTCCGATAGATAGCAAGAGATCACTGTAAAGGAATTAAAAGAAGTAAAAAAAAAAAAACAGAACAAGAAAACCCCCAGAGATTGACCTAAGTCCCCTTTAATGCCTTTGTCTTTCCTCGCTACAACTACAGAAATAATGATTTGCCCTTCGGTGGTGGCACCTTTTGAACAGGAGACATGTCCTCCTTTCTGGCTGGTTTTGGTAGAAACCCAGTCAGGAGGGAAATCGTGAGGAAGAAGGGAGGAGAAGTCTCTGTATCTTTCTACTTTGCCTGGCTTCCAAAGACTTGACTTTGTCTCTGTACTCTCCAAAGTCACCAATCACAATTTTTTTTCATCAGTGTGAATGGCAAAGAAGTTTTGAACTTTTAACAGAAACATTTCAGTAGGAGAAAAGCGCTCTGTTTCATTCAGCTCCCAAGGATCTCTCTACCGCTGCAGCTTGCAAGGTGCACACGTGATGAAAGGTATGAGCAAACGTCTCCTTTTTGCCTCTGCAGGCTGCAGAAGCCAGCGAGAGCTTCTGCTCAGCCTTTGTATTAACTGTTTGGCCGACCCAGCTTATAAAAAGCAGATAAGTGATTGAGATTTTTGAGATTCCTCGACTTAAAACCGTAACAGTTTTTAGGAAGTTCTCCCTCTTTTCTTTCAAAGACAGAGGGTGGAGGGATAAGTCTGAGACTAGTGGAATGTGCTTTGGTGTAGAACAGCTTTAAATCTTTTGATACTTTTTTTTATATATATATTTTTATTCTTTTTTTCTTTTCTTTTTTTTTTTTTTTTCGTTGACTGCCTGTCAGGAGCTGGGCTGGTGGCCAAGCAGGAAATGACACATCGAGAGGCATTTGTGTTGTGCAACATTTTGTGGAACTGATGCAAGGATACATTGTCTGTTTACGCATTCCTCTGCTAACAGCCTGCATGGCAGTAATTTTATTCAGGGACACATGGCATGCTGCAGCAAGGAGCTAGATCCTTAACATCTCTCTATGCAGAATTATCACAGCAGTTCAAACACACTGCGTGTCTCCCGTTTAGAATATTCTCTGGCTTGCCTTCAAAAACCACTCTACCAGCCCCTCTTCCTTCTCAAGAATATATTGATTTGACTGTGGTTTGGTTTTTTTGCAGTGCGGTAAATTGGGGCAGTGCAGAGAGAGAGTTTGCAGCGCAAGAGGAAATTTTACAGGCAGGCCCCGCTTTATGCATCTAGCTCAGGTTGTAAATGTAGCATCGCAGTTTTTTTCAAGCGCTGTGCTGCGGACGCTGAGCACGGAAGTTTGCATCTGCGTGTGTTTTGGCAGGGCAGGGAGGTTTTTAATTAAAAGTTGATGCTGAATACCCTGAGATACGATGAACGAGTCCTGGGTTTTCATCCAAACCAAAGTTAGAAAAGCTGTGATTTGTGCTGGTGTCTTTCAGAGTGACAAATCTCTTCGGAGGTCAGCTGGGTGGTTCCGGATTTCTCCCCTCGTAAGTGGGAGCAGAGGAAGGCAGAGTGGGCGGTCTGGCTTTTTGCACGTTGCTCCAAATGACTTTGGAAAGCTTAACGTTTGCGTTATAATGCCCCTTTGTAAGAAAGGAGGGAAAATGGGATTTATACGGCCAAAGAAATGTCCAGCGTGGCTCTGCTATGGAGTGTAGGTTCTTTTCTGTGACTATCAGCATATTTGAGCATGACCACAGGCTGGGGCCTGACCTCCTGCGTTCAGATCCCCGGTAAAGAGTCGTAGCATTTCTAATTTCAGTGGTACAACACCAGGTCCTTTTTGCAGTGTAAAAGGCAAGACGTTGTGGTTTCGCTCACTCTCATTCACTACTGGTTTATTTTTTTGCAAATGTGTAATTTCACAAAACAGTACTGGTTGGGGACTGGAGCTCCCGAGACTTCCCAGAGGCTGTAACGAACCGGTGGGATGATTCAAGTGTTCCTCACTAAAGGTGACAGACATTATATATACCAGCGGCTTAGGTTTACGTTTGAGTTGGGTTTGTAACCCACAGAGCAGGGCTTCTTACGGTTATCCCGACCATGATTCATGCCTCTGGAACAAGGTGACCAGGCGGCTGTCGGTGGTGGTAGCTACATCCCAAGGACCAGTCTGGTTTTTTCCACTGCACCTAGAGAGGGGTTGGCTCATAAAAACTCAACTTCTGAGGTATAGACTATGAGAGTAAAAATAATTTCTTTTCCGGTGATCGTAACTTTTATCTGCTGGCGTAGCGCGTAGGGTAAGATGAAAGCGAAACCAACTTAGTTTACTCATGGCTTGAATTCATAGGCTGCCGTGCTGAAATCTCAGTGATCTGTCTGGCACCAGCTGGCTGTCTCCACAGGAGAACGTTGCTGCCCAGGGAGGTGACAGAGTGACCATGTACTCACCGTTATGGTGAGAGGGAAAAGGCTCTGAGAAGATTATGTGAAACAAGTGGGCAAGTCTGAGCATAAAACCATTCCCTAAGATGTCCTCACCAATAATAATAATACAGTTTGGGTTTGTATTTGTCAACAAACCAGATTGTTTCCATCCCGTTGTAGAGGGAACACTCCTTCCAGACAGTCTATTCCTAGTACATTTGGCATGTAAGATGAGTGTCATGGTGGGTTTTTTGATATCGCAGCTATTGCTCCTTGTGTTCAAAATGTCTCTCCAAGTCACCATTAAAATCGTGGTCCCTCTGCATAGTTGTGCTGCATAGTCATATGATAAGAGAGTTTCGCCCTGAGTAGTTTACAATCCCCGTTAAAAATACAGGTGGGAAAAGGGGTTATAACCAAATAAATGAAGTCAGCTGTGGGAGTGAATTCATTCTGTATCTCCATATGGCACGACTACAAGGAAAGGAAGAGTGAAAGCCATTTTTATAAGTCAGAGACTCTACTCCACATAGGTGCTGTAGAAGAAGACGGTATAAAAAAAGCATTAGAGTATCTTTTCCCAGACAGTTTTTTTCTATACTTTTCTCCCAAGAAAACTTTGTACATCTTCACTTTAGAGATGCATTTAGCTTGTTGCTACTAATACCACTTTTTTTTTGCTTACACTTCAGTGTAGCAGCTCTTACACCTCTCCCTCCACTTTCCAAAGTGGGTTGGGAAATAGGGAATAGGACAAATATGTTTGGGAGACACTGCATCAGAGTAGTGTAAGTAGAGTATTTATGCTGTTCTTCCTTGCTGGCGATCCAAAATTGCTTTATGAGGTTTTTATAAAATTTATTTTTATACTCTACATAAACTTGATTCTCTACGGAAACATGGGTCATCCCAGACGTGAAACACAGATGCTGATTTAACCAGACAAGGAATGCAGAAGAGGAAATGAGGAAGAATATCATACTTAATTGAAACTTCAGGGGAAGAAACTTAGTAATGATCTCATGCTGCAGTATGTTTGGGACGCCGGAAACCTTAGTCTTATGAAGAACTGGGTTCCTTAATGCGTGTGTCTGCTCAGATCCCCTGTTACATATCTCATCTACCGTAGACCAGCTTACTCAGCACCAGAGTGGCACACTGTCATCTGAGGGTGGCTTTCAGCTCTCCAAAAATTAGATATGTGGGGTAGGTTTCCTCTGAAGTGAATGAAGAGACACAGGGACTTGCAGAGAGTGATTCATCTCTGTCTTGATGCCTCTTTTATAGTGCAGTGAGCTGTTTGTTAGAGCTGTCTGTCCCTTGCCATTGGTTATAGACGGAGGCTCGATGACTAGCCTAGACTAGGCAGCCTGGTTTGGAGATAGCTGAAATCAGATGAGATTAGGAGATGTTACAGTCCCAAGGGCTACAGAATGACTGCTGTGAAATTCAGAGAACCTGAGTTAGCTTTAAAGCAGGTAGCTCCGACAGCGATAGCAGAACGGTCACAGATATCGTGGAGCTCGGGTTAATCAGCTGTTTGTCCAGCTTCTTGGGTGGATGCTTTGTCTTTGGCTGGGTGGTGAACAGTCATAGAATCATAGAATGGCCAGGTTGGAAGGGACCTCAAAGATTGTCTGGTCCAACCTTTGAAGTTAAAAAAAATACAAATAAATAAAAAATTTGGTTTAAGTGAGATGGCCCAGTACTCTGTCAAGTTGAGTCTTAAAACTGCCCAGTGTAGGGGAGTCCACCACTTCCCTTGGAAGATTATTCCAATGTTTAATTGTTCTCATTGTAAAGAATTTTCTTCTGGACTCCAACTGGAATCTCCCTTGGAGCAACTTGCGATCATTCCCCTTTGTTTTCTCCATGTGACTCCTTGTAAAAAGGAGTCTCCTTCCTCTTGGTAGCCACCCCTCAAGTACTGGTACATGGTACTTGTCCTTACTGTATTTCTGGCAATGTAAGGAGTTGTTTAGAGCTGCCTTTGAAGAGTCTGTACAGCTGCCATAATGAGTGCAATACGCACATACCTTAAAAAATGATGCTATCTACTGAGGCATTATCACCTCTTTGCAGGGTTTCGGTAGCCAAATAGCGCTCAGGTCCTACTCTACTTGGCTTGTGTGGATTGCTGAAGTAAAAACGCAGATTATTTAGACGTAGGCATAGTATTCAATAAGATTCTCACACTAACTAAAACATTGCAGCTTCACAGGAAAAAAATATAAAGGCAATAATACATTTTATAGGTGTTACCTGAAAGTGAAAAATATTGGGGAACACATTTAAAGATTTTCCTAACACCGGGAAATACTCCATGTTGCCATTATTCCTGCTTCACATCAGAACATAGTAAGTGTTCTTTCCTTATCCAAACTTAACATGCTGCCCATTCTCCTTTGGTTCTGAGATGTAATCTTTCCCACAAGCGTGGGAAGGCAAACCCTTTTACCTGATTATTGCAGGCGTAAATGTTTGTTGATTCCATCGCTCTTCAAACTCTCGTACCTGCATTTTGTGAACTTTGCTCCAACTTCTTAATACCCTGCTTCTTTGGTAGCCCTGCTAATTTAAACTCAGGATGCCAAACAGGTATTAATCAGGGTGCTTTCAAGTGTAGAATCTGCTTCCTGCCTCTCTGTAATCCATGTGAGTAATGCCAATTAGTTGTCTGCTTCCTGAAATCTTCATCTACTTTCTCATTCTTGCTTTCCCACAGTAGTAGACACCGTCTTAAATGTCACGTGCCGTCAGAGCTTGGTGATAGCCTTTGGTTTTGTTGCTCTTAGAGCTCAACAGGAAAATCATCCCCTCCCCAAGCACCATGGAAGAGGGCTGTGGGAGAGATGGATGAGTCCAGCTCTTGCATTGGTACTTTAATTTGCTAGAAACAGGGATCTAGCTCATTATATTCCAGCGGATCGCTTCACATGTTGTGAGATGATTATATACAGTGGTTTCACATTGGGGCAGCATCTTCTGGGAAAGGAGTAGGCAGTTACAGGTGCTGATGTAGCACCAGGTACGTGTTTGTTTAGGGTAAATCCTAGACAAGATTTGCAAATGAAGTCCAGCTTTAACTGGTTGTATTAAAAGGGATCAGAAATCCATAGATTACCCATAAACAAAGGGTTATACTCAAAATTATTGGTTGTATTTTGAAAATTCAGACCTGCATTTCTCAGTAGTGTAGAAGCTGGAAAAGGAAAGAGGCCTGGAAATAAGATACACAGTCGCTGTGTGGTACAAAGCACTGGTTAGGAGTACAGGGGGTATTATACATGGAATATTTTCTTTTGTGGACGTATACATATGTAATCAAGGACCCAGATTCAGATTCTTAGACAGCAGTATACTTCAATTAATTCAATTTATCTAGTGAATTTATCAAGCACTGTAAACATATGAAGTGCCACAGAGTTGGTTCCAGGTTTGTAGGATACCAATTAAATTAAGAATAATTGATTATTTTTTCATTCCTTGGCTCTCTTATCACAATAAACTCTATAGATCTGTGGAACATACTTTTGCTTTCACACGGGACACTCTTTGACTTTGATGATCTGGGCTATAGGTCCACTCCCACAATCGGACTTTTTTGATGTCTTTGAACAATTGTTTGTAAAACCAGTGCTATAATAAAATTACCACCTCTGTAGGCAGAAGCGTTGACTGCAGAAGAGGGCTCAGCGATAGAGCTGTGAATGTAAATTGTTCAGTCTTTTCATTCGTCAGCTAAGCAGTCAAAATCAAAATCTTTTTTTATAAAGGGACATATGGGTAGAATTTTCACAGACGCAGGGTAGAGTGACTTTCCTTAACTGCAGTTGCCTGAAAGCCAGATACGGTGTCTCAGCGAGTCATCTCTGGCCTGTTGCGGTCAAGAGAGAGATGTATGAATGTGTTAGAAGCTGGTTTGTCCCACGCTAAGTCTCTACAAGAGTCGGTGTGCAGATGTCCGGAGGTGAGCGGTGGTGAATATGACTGCAGAGGGAATGTGGAGCGGTGTGGACCACAGGGCTGGTGTTCAGTGCCCTGCAGATACCTGCATCAGCTTCAAACGAGCTACCTGGCTTACTGGCAACTGCAGCACCACACAGCTTTGAAATACTTCTTTTTACTCCTTTTTATTGTTGTTTAAACCTTTTCAAAGAGGGCTTTAGGGGCTGCTTTTTCAAAAATCACATTGAAGGGCTGCTCTCTGAAGTTTGTCACAGTTTAGGATGTTGGTGAACCTCCTTGCTGGACAGAAAGAGCTAGTGTGTGATCTTTTATGTTTTCTTCTTCCATACCTGCGTGGTTGAAACTCTGAGGCACTCAGTGCAGAGATGTCCATCCTGGTTTAAAATGTCTTTCTCCACGCTAGTGTGCTTCCTGCTGTTCTTCTTCCAAAGGCCGTGGCCACTACAACTCAGCAACAGTCTGTCTTCTATATGTGATCCTCATCAACTTCACAGCAAAGTCAGACAGGTTAATTAGCCTTTATCTTTTGCTTTGGAAGAGTGAGCCCAGGGTGTACCTAAAAGTGCCCTGAAGAGATCTCACACAGCAATATTTGTTGCCTGCGGTGTGACACAGTCAGAAGCATCCTGGAGAATTAGAACAACAGGATTACAGCACATGAAGGATACTCAGACTCGGTATTTAGGTAGGGTTTGTGCTTTGCATGTGTGCAGACTTACTGATCTATGTTATTAGTTTCACTCTTCTTGATCTTCGCCATTTCTGAAAGATGGCAGCAAAAGAGAAACCTGATAGTAGCTGGGTTGTAGAGATAGTCCTTATTATAGACAGATAAGAAGGAGTAGCAAGGATTTGGTACTTGGAAAATCCAGATAACAGTGACTGCTCTTTATGGACCCAGCCCAAGGATGAAGGAAGCTCTCTGGGAAACATGTTTATTTCTGTGTGGGATGCAGAGAAAATGCCTCACTAACTATACACGCCATGCAACATTAAGAATTAAAATGGGAACTGTTTTTCTCTGGTGACTTGGTGTAAAGGGAATAAGCAGTAGATTTAAGGTATGTGACAAGGAGATACTTACACATCAGGTAAATAACAACTTGTTGACAGAAAATAAATAGATCTTTTTAAATTAAAGGGCAGGTATCTCTAGCTCTAAGTCTGACTTTATGCGTGTGCAGCTGACCAAAATTACAGCAGGAAACGTTCATGTCTGAGTACTCAGAATTGGGACAGGCCAAGATGAGGGTTATCAGTGCAGCTTTAATTCATGGCTGGTGTGTGTGTGTGTGACAAAACAGTCCTTCATTGTAAGAGCACGTGCTGGTTTATCCGTAGGACAGCAATGTCCTGTAGGGTGTAGCACACTCCTTACTCTTATTTTTTAGAGATTTAACAATATATAGTGCTTTCTGTGTTCAAAACTCAGCTTGAGTTAGTGGTGAATCTTCAGTGCTTCTGAAGAATGAATCTGAGTGTCTTGTACCAGGCACTGGGGAAAGTATGAACACAGTGAGTATGGTCTGTGAACACTTTGTTTTAACCAACTCAGCTATTGCGACAACAAAAAAAACTTGTAACAGAAGCATAAAGTTTGTGGACCAGCAATCAGCTATGTTTGCCAAGCTGTAATCAAAGCTTTTAGCAGATAAAATCTAAGGAATTTCCATTCTATGACATTTTATTTCTCAAAGTTTTATGATTCTACCAAATCTGAATGGATCACCATGGAGATTCTGAGAAAAAAAGAGCCAGCCTACTGAGCCAAGTTTTAAATCTACACTCCAAAATACAGTGACAAAAAAGCTCGTTCAAGAAAAGATTGCCAAAAATGTTTTCGAGGCGCTACATTTTCCCTCAGCTAACTCATTTCCACGAATGTCTGAGCCATTTCGGTTGGAATTGAAGAAATGTGTTCCTTACTCATGCAAGAAAAAATGAAATGCAAACGGCCGAAGTCCAGTAAAGTTGCAAGCAACTGAAAATCGGGTCTTATAATGGGAGACGTTGGGCAACTGTAATGATAGGCAATCCTACCAGCCTCACCTCTAACATATTTATTCCTCAGTAGTGTTAATTTGCACTGAAAAATAGTCCATTAGCTTCAGTGGGAATCCTGCATAGAAAGCTAGCTCGGCAGTTGGCAGGGTCTCCTCGTGGGCTGCAGCAGCTTCCATGTTGACTTCAACAAGTCAGGTCTTTGGTGACCGACAGGCGATGAGTGAGGTGCCACCTCCAGCAGCACAGGAGGGCACGATGTGACTCTTGCTTCTGCGCTGGGGCCGTGTTGGAGAAGGCAACAACCTTTGTAAAAGAAGAAACCAACCTTTGTAAAAGAAGAAACAAGGGCCACCGCAGCCCGTGGGGCCTCTGGAGGTGTTGCGGGTTAGAAGGCAGCGTGCCTCCAGGCACCGGCATTTGGCAGGACTCTCCTTCCCCACCCTTAGCCTCTTCAGAGGGTAATTTGGTGTGTGTACACTTCAACTGAATTGGCACAGTCCGCACAGGCGTTGCAGGCTGTAACAAACACCGGGTGTGAGCCGGGAGAGGTTTGGGACATAGACCGGGACTCCTCCGGCGTGCCCAAAGTGTGGAGCCGAACCTCCTTGCTGCAAGCCCTCCTGCACCACCGACACCCCTTTGCCGTGCTGAGAGAGGCAATGTGGGCAACGGTGCTTCTGAAAGGGAGTATTTTTAGGTGAAAACTCTTTCTGTTTAAGAAGATCAACCACAGGAAATCAGCATTGGAAAAAAACCCTCAAACTCTGCTCTAAATAGCTCCCAGGGTGGCGATGCACTGCTGTCTGAATCCCCTTTAGCTGAGGTAACAGACGGCCACGGCCTATGTCCAGACACCATCCAGACCTCAGGGTGGGCAAAATCTGGACTTGATCTCGTTGCTGAGGTCCAACTGGAGTCAGTGAATGTGGAGAAAGGCACTTTGGGCTCCCAAGAGCCTCTAGGGGAGAGTGTGGAGCTGTGTAAAATCTGGGGCAAATGACCAGTTCGTCTGCAAAAATAAGCTGGATAATAGGTACATCCGCAGTCATGGACTGTGGTGTTTTGGATGCTCTGATGTCAGCCAGTGAAAAAACACTTAGGTGTTAGTGCCGTCTCCTCTTTTAATGACTCAGGGCTTCTCAAGATGTTGGGCCCATTTAAAACCAGCTGCGAGAGTTGTTTTAACAGGTTTGTAAATTGAAAGAGCTGATCAGAAGCGAGTAGTGTTGTAAGTTATCCCTAGATCTTCTCCTGCATAGAAATCCTTCCCTCCCTCTGTGCAAAACACACTCTCTGTATTTGAAACGGCCTCCAGAAATGGTGCTGCAGAGGAGCGTGCTCCTCGTCGAGCCGTTTGCCATTCACTGGAGGGGTGAGCCGTCTCCTGCGTGGCTTTTTATTTTAAGTTAAAACAAACTTGGTTTTGGAGGCAGATTTGAGTGCTGGGCAAAAGGCACCTTCACAGGCAGGTTTATTCCCCTCACTGCTGTAACTTTTTTTAAGTTTTTCCCCGTGTCATTTACTATCACGGTGTTCCCATCCTTGGGAGCCAAGCAGCTTGAGAGCTGAAAGAGAAGTGTTGTCAGGAGGGTGATTAAAAGAGGGATTGATGCTGCTGGGAGCCAGGGTTCAGTCACCTCTCTAGGCCTCTACGTTCGTGTTATGTCAGACACAGTAGCTCTACCCTGCACGACAAGTTTATGCGTTTTTTATTGTCTCTTGCTGCCAGAAAATGTTGACCCCGGAGTAGCTGGGCTGTGTAAGCAGTCAGCGGTGGAGGGCAGCGCGCTCTGAAAACCGTTTACGTTCCCTCTTTAATTTGTCACTTATGGGTCATATCTTTTTTACGTTTACATTTTTAAATTACTTCAGCGTGCCCTGAGCTTTGCTTCCAGAACCCACGCTGAAAACTTCCCAGTTTTACGAGTTATTAAAAAAATTCCAAAACCCCTCACATAATTTACTTTTGGTGTGCAGAACAACCTAAAGTTAGGAGAAGGCTTCACATTTTTATCAGAATGTGAGTTTGGGGAGAAAATAGATTTTAGGGCTCATATGCAACGTGGAATGATTGCGTCTTCTTGGTCATCTCTTCAAAGAGGATACCGTCCGGTGAATTTTGGCCCAAAATTTAAAAGAAAAAGAAAAGTTTTGGCATAAAAACCAATCTGGTCAAAATAAAATGGTTTCTCCAACATAAATTCCATTAAAAGTAAAGCCAGACTCAGCAAATGCTTGAGATCTCCCATATGGACTGAAGAATCGTTTTACATTGGAGCATAATGCAGTTTTTTGGAGTGCATTTGAGACCGCTCCTGTTCTGGAAGCCTGCTCATGTCTTGTTTGAATGACAATTTAGACTGTATATAGCAAAAAGCAAGGTTAGCATATCCAGAACATAAAGGCTGTGTGTTAGGAGAAATGTTTCTTTTTAAAGAGAGCAAAGCACTCCTACCCTATGCCTTTTTTCTTTTTTTTTTTCCCCTCCCCTTTAATTCTCATGTCAGGAAGTTTTGAAGACCAGCTCTCTGTGGCCACATGAGTAAGGCAGGGCTGTAGCTGGATGGTTCAGTGGCTGATGCATTGGAACAGGAGTCTTCCAGGTCTGTCGTCTGACGTCTTTATGATGTTCACTCATTTGAAAATCCCTCTAAGCAGATACTCAAACTTACTGATACCAGTCATGCTTCTAATCAGCCTCAGCTCCCCTTGTGTGACGTACAAATAAGTGGCACTATCTTGCTCCGGGAATAAATACGACAAGATGGTGGAGATCAAGGTATTTGTTTATTCAAGTTGTGGTTTTAAGGCATATTCCCGTCCAAGGTATAGCACAATATGAGACAGAAAGCTTCAGTTTCCTTTGATAAGTAAAAACATCTTTTATTATTATTATTTTTTTTTTTTAATTTTTTTTTTTAATGTCATGTTTGTCCATCCTTAAGATGGGAAGAAATGGGCACTTTTTTTCTCTCCTGTTATCTTTGAGCTCCCACCATGTGTTGCTGTGTCAGGGCAACATAGTTGGGTCCAGATCCCAATTCCTTCAAATGCTTGAAGGCATTGCAGGAGGTAGAGTTGGCTTGTAGGAGTCAGCCTCTCGTTAAATTAGCTCTTACTCAGAGTTAAATACCTGATGCTGCTTTCAGAGAATGACAAGTACCAGACTCTTCTCATGCCTGCTTAGGGACTTTATTACAGCCCTGAGAGACGAAAACCAGCCAAAAAAGTAAGTCTGAAAAGATGAAACTCTATCCTGGATGGTTGTCTATCCTAGATGGATAGACATTCTTTTCACATTTATTTTACACCACGGACTGTTGAGTGACCTCAATCAGGTGCACACACTTTTATCAACCCTACGTTTTCTAACTTTGGGGAGTGAATCGGCCACTTTGGTGCAGCCGAGGAGAGGAAGCTTTCCAGGCGGTGCGGTTGCCTCCATGCGCGTGTGTGTCTTGAGGGGTGGGGAAGGCAGCCATCCTTAACCAAACATTCACAACCTGCTGCTTTAGCTGGAATAGGAAAACCAGCTTGACAAGAATGAACGACTCCGCCAAGCGCCGTTCAGGGGAGGATGGTGGGATTTTAAACAAATCTCCTTAAGCAAGCATGAAAACAAGCTATTTAGCGCTCGTTAATGTCTCAGGTTAAACTCTTGAATAATTTGTCATGGTTAGGCTCGTTTGGTTTCATTGGTGTTTTCCTAGTGACTAACGAGATGACAGCTACACATGCTCCTTGGTACGCCACTGTTCACAATAGGGTTTAAAGTTGTGTGTTTGTTACTGATGTCATTAAAGTGATGGATTTGAGCTCGGTTTCTGAGGCAGCCGACTGGGTGGTTAGGACTAATTTCTAGCAATGGTTTTGGAGGTTGAAACCAAAGTGTGTATGAAAGGAAATGTTTCTTCTTTTAAGCAAATAATTTGAACCCAGATGAATGAAATTTAAGCAAGTGGGCATCAACTCTGAGTTAATTTTGACATAGTTGTCTGGAAATCATCACCAATTAAAATATTTTTATGAGCTCGAATGTAGTATTGTCTTTCGGTGCTTATGTAAGAGAGGAACAAACTGCTTGTTTAACCCCAGCTTTGGGACTACTGGCCAGAACGTACTACTGAAGTCATAGCCATCTGGAGCTGCGGGGAGGGCATGGGCCTTGGCAACCCTCCCTTTGTGGGGGCAAGGTGATTTCCTACCTGAACTGTAAAAATACATGAATTTGAACAGATCGCTTGCGCCCCTTGGGATGTGCAGCTCATTTGAGAATTGAATCTCACCAAACACATTTCCCATTTTTAAACCACAGCGGCTAATAGAAAAGACAGACGTAGCTGTTTGTGTTCACCTCTCTAGTAAGGGAACATTTCTCTAGCACGGAGACCCCTGCAGAAGTCAGTATGAGTCTTGGATGTGCAGAGAGGGCAGGAGCAGCTCTGGAGCCCAGGAATCTCGAGTTCAGAGTGAAAATGCATCCCTTGGGTTGTTATAGTCAGATTCTTTCATGTGCTCCTCCAGACTGAATAGCTCATGAGATAGTTCCTTAATTCGTACACACACCTTTCACACCTGCACATAAAGAAAACCTTTGATGCCAAGTGCTTGACGGAACAACAAGATGAGTATGTGCAGAATTAAAAGGATACACACCACGCTTAAATACTTCTATAGCTGTTTAGACATCTAAAATAATAATAATGAATACCCTGCCTGATGGGGAGGAGCAGTGTCTGCATTGGGAATTTGGCCCTTTCGTGAGGGCACCATTGTTTTTTGTTGGCTTTACGTTGCAAAGAGAAGTGAAATGTTGAAGGCTTAAGTATAAATGTCTGCAAAGAGAGTCGAAATGTAGAAGACTTGAGTGTAAATGTCTGTTGCTGTGTTTCCAACCACAGTCTCACTTGTTCAATGAAACAGGCTTTTAACATTCAAATTTTTCTTATTGGTGTTCACTGAGTTTTTTGCATTTTCTTTTCTTATGCTATATGCCTACATATCCATTTAAATATACATTATAGTAATGTGTGCTTATGACACAGCCTATCAAGGGCTTTTGTTTCCCATTCCATAATTATCATCGTTTGATTCTTGTGCAGTAGTGCCCTTCTATGACTTGGGCTCCCAACACTGTTCAAATATTTCAGTACAAGCAAAACTGTTTACATTTAACTTACAGAATCATTATAGCTTTGGTATGTATGCATGGAATTTGCCCTACTGTGAAGTGTTAACACTAGACCTGTGCACCACTTCAGCCTGAAAGAAGGGAGACCAGAAATTGCACTTAATTTCAGCCTCCGGTTGAGTCCATACCGAGAAAATTTCAGAGCTTAGACTCATGATCAAGTTACAGCGGACGTCTGTGTTTCCACATGTCAGCTGAGACACTGCAGCTGCCCAGTAGGTGTTCTTGGCCCCCCAGAAATGTAAGTTGATTTGATTTAGCCTAGCCCTCAATAAAAGAGGCTTAAGATAAGTAGAATCACTGCACACTCTGCCACAGGCAGAGAGCACACGTGCAGACCATCCAGGTCAGGGGCACGGTAACCTGTTCCACCCCAGGAACTGGGTATGTATCTGTACAGATACATCAGATCAGAATTTACATTCTCTTTTAAGAAGTAGCCGTTGAATCCCTTAACACAGCTGGGGTTTGTTGGCTTGTGTAAAAACAGTTTGCCAGTTGTCTCAGCCTCACAAGCACTGTTGCTCACAGGAGACTGATGTTTTGAGGGGCTCATTTGAAACAGAAATGATTTTATTTCTCTGCATGTTTGGAGGGAGACTTCTTTAGAGAGACTTTGGCAGGTATTTTAGGCCCTAAACTTTACAAGTCTTGACTTCTCAGATATTGTGGATATGGAAAACTAGCTTACTCTTCTTTACCCTTACTCTGTAATTCTCACAGTCTGTAATATTTTGTATACAACCAAAAGCTGATCTAAGAAATCTGCTTTTGCAGTCTCCTGTGGCCTCCTTTAGTTGCTGAGTAGGGTGAAGTTGCAACACTTCTCTGGGACATAGGCAACGAGCACGATGGTGAGCTCTGTGTGAGAAAATGAGAGGGCACCATGAACCTGGGCAGACTCACACAGAATCACAGAATGGTAGGAGTTCAGAAGGGACCTCTGGAGATCAGCCTGGCTCACTGAATCACAGCTCAGCAATATTTTTGAATTTCAGTGTAAATGAGAATTCATTTGGTCATTTCGAGTCAGAGAAAGTTACCTGAACTTGTACTATTGGATTTATAACAATATACTCTTAATCTGCTCTTCCTTAAAATCTTAAGACCCTCCTTAGACAAGGGATTTGAGAAAGTGGTGAGTTTGGATTCTCCATTTTCCGCAGCCCTTTTGAACAGGCAGGATTTCCAGTTCCTTAACTTGCAATCCTCGGGGTCGTTCCTCTACTCTGAGTCTGCAGTGGCCTAGCAAGTGGTGTCTGTTCCTGTACTAATGTTTCAGTGTCCCTAACAACAGTTGATTCTTCTTACATGTAAATATGCGCGGTCGATGGATGTTCACGAACACGCATGTCCATGGGGAAGCTCCCATCTTCTCGCTGTGGATTAAGATCAGATTGTTGTAAGAGAGGTAAAGAGAAGAAGGTAGGTCAGCTCCTTCTTGAGCTCAGGTGGACTTTGCATTCAGCATTTCTCATGGCCACGTCCAGCATGGAAAGCTGGTAGCAGAACCTACTGCAGATACAGTAGGAAAGGCAGAAGGTGTCAGGATGGAGGCATCTGCTGTAAGTGCCTTAGCCTCCCTGCAGGTCTCCAGGGAAACTAGGAGCCCTGTAGGTCTGTGTGACAATAAATCCTTGCTGGGGGAAGGCACGTCACTTTGCCTTGCACATCCTCTAGCAAGAGGGATCCCTGGGGCTCGGTGACTTGAGGGCTCTTTGCGTGTCCTCTTCCAGCCATGGCTACGCTGTCTGGGGAGGACACCACTCCCCAGTGCTCCTCTAATCAGGATCAGTCAAAATGAGTTGGCTTAAAAGAGTTCTGCTTCAAATGGGCAGTAGCTGTGGTTGAAGATGAGTGCTGAACGGTAGAGAGAGGCCAGAGTGATATCTCGTCAGCTCGCAAAGCGGCAACCTGCGAAGGCCCTGGGAACACAGCCCTGGTTGTGTGGAGCTCGGGTACCCCCCACGCTGGCAGCCCATCCAAGTTCCACGAGGAACAGCAACAGCAGGGGCTGCAAAGTGGACAGTGACCAGGTTTCAAGGAAACATCTCACTGAGATCGGCTTCGGCTTTGGAACCGAAAGTGAGCTCCCAGAAAGTCAGTTCCCATTAGCTGAGCACCGAAGCAAGATTTATTTTTTTAAAGCATTATTTAAAAATTTATAGAGTTTGTTAGGCAAAAACCCCCAGTCTAAGTGAGCTCTACAACAGTGTCAGAAACCCCTGAAAACAGAGGCTTCTCCTGGAGATATTGACAGTGTACTAGCCATAAACCTGCTGCTGCAAGTCCTGGTTGGTCATTTCTCCCCTAAGGGGTGAAAGATAATTGAGATCTATTAGAGGAGAGAAAGCCTTCAGGCAGTTTTAATCCAGAATTCTGCAGCTTGACATTAATGAGAAAAACTTGTTTCTTTTTTTGCCGGTTTTTGGCCAGTTCATTTCTACGTTACAGACAGTAAAAAATTGTCAAGTTGTTTGTGGAAAGTTTGGCTCGATGCATTTCTAAATGCAAGGTACCGGAGCAGTCACGGTGAAATCCCATTTCACTTTGGCTCACAGTTTTGCAATGACCTTTTTTTGTTGTCTTTTGTAATTAATAACTTACTTTTCTGTCACTTCTCTATGCTGCCCATATAAATATTTCTAAAATGGAGCTTCTCATATTTGCTAACCTCATCTTCCGTTAGTGGCACTGAACACATGGGAGTAATATGGGATGCCAGGTGTGTCCCTCTGTGTGTTACTGCCCAGCATGTCATAGAATCATGGAATCATAGAACAGTTTGGGCTGGGAGGGATCTCTAAAGGTCGTCTAATCCAACCCCCCTGGAGTAAACAGGGACGTCCTCTCAATTAGATTGGGTTGCTCTCCCTCCCATTCATTGAAGTGCTGGTGTAGAAAACTCAGGTAGGAAAGAAAAGCTGTGGAAATCATGAATTCTTTCCTGCTGCTGCACACATGTTGGCCAGGGTACAACCATAGAATAAAGGATATCTGGTACAGTCAAGAAATAACTAACTTGTCCAGTAGCATGCACATCTCTAAAGGCTTACAGTTCACAGGGAAGCAGAGCAGATTACTTAAAATAGCAATTTTTGAGGAAGTAGGCTTCAATGTACAGTGCTGTTATAGCCAGAGAAATGGGAGCTTAGTGGATGGGTGGAGCTTAAAACACCCAAAAATACATGTACAGCAAATGTGAAGAAGGGAAAAATAAGATGAATAGGAGACATCGAAGTGTAAATGTTTGCTGGTCTCAGTTGATTTGTTTTATGGAGAAAGATGCCAGAAAATAAAAAAAGAAGAGGACAAAATAATCATAGAACGGGTTGGGTTGGAAGGGATGTTTAAAGCAATGGATTAGGTTTGTAAAGAATGAAACCTAGAAAAAGGCAAGAAAGAAATATATGAACACTATTTATTTGAGCTGCTGGCTGGTAAATTGTTTCCCTCTTATTTGCTCCATTAAAAACCTAAAAGCTAGAATGTTTTGATTTACCAAATTAATAACATTGCTTTAAGTTCAGTAATTTCTGAGGCATGGGAGAGAGCATAACCTAGAGTGCTCCAGTACCTGCTTATGAACTCTGAGCAGTGCTGATGGGAAGGGAATGATGTCTAGCAATCCCATCATTTTGAGATTAATTGATGAGATGTCCCGTAAAGTTGTTTATTTTTTCAGTGTTGGTGATTTCTTATAGACCTCAGCACAGGGCAGGCAGACTCCTTGGCCTCCTTGAGAGGATTTTGGTTTATCCAAAAGTATTACTCATTAATTTTTGGAGTATGATGAGTCATGTCTTTAATGCAATTTCTGACATGAACAAGTGAGTCCAAGCCTGCATATAGTAGTCAGGTAAAGAGGCGTCCAGGCATAGAGGAAAAAAACAGCAGAGATTCCATTTTAAAGAATTAAGATGAGTGGAAATCCCCACCACGATAAGGAGCCAACAGTCTGTGCCATTTCTGAAAAGACCAAGGGAACACTGGCGTTTCCCAAAGTTTTGCCTTCGGGGCGCGGCATAAAACTAAGGTTGTTATCATTTGTGGTCAGAGATCTCATTGTACTTTCACCAGCACATTACTGTTGGCCCATGAATGCCAACTGTTCTAACCATACACGTAGGAGTTTTCCCTGCTGCTTCATGGGATTGGCACATAGTTCTGTGACTGCCAAGAACCTGATTTTTGTGCAGAGTCCCCAAATTACCTGATGTTATTCATTGGTGAGGACAGCGATCCTCGCTGGTCGCTTGTAAGTCGCTAGTGCTTTTTTTTATTATTTTTTAAACTAAGATTGAGTTCCTTTAGATATTCATGGTCCTACCTGTTGAGTAGGTCTCTGTGGAGGTTTGGTGCCGCTTGTCCAAGTCAGACTGGGGAGACCGTGTGTCAAATACAGGAATTATAATATTCCAAAATGAATGGGTAATAAATCATTCTAGAGAGCCAAAATCTTCTCAAGGAAGAAGGTGACTTTGTGACTAAATGATTTCAAAGTGAGGTTGCATCTTACTAATCAGGTTGCCTCTTTGAACTGTCAGAAAGTTAAATCAATTTATAGAGTAAATCAGTGTTCGAGTGCAGCTTTCCTGTCTTTTTTTATTTTTCTTTTTTTTTTTTTTTGTTGTCCTTATTTAAAACCTCAAAACCACTATGGGTAATTTCCCTAAGATCCACTTTAGATGTTTGTGGCGTGTAGCGTGAAGAGTAGGTGCAGCTGGCCAAACCCCAGCGCTCTTATCCTTTTGAGCATTTTCCTCCTGTTTTGGCAAGTAACAGAAGAAGAGCTGCCGCCCCTCTCCCCACAAAACCAAAGGCTAACTGGAATAGCTGTGTCAGCCCAAATCTTACTTCTCTTGAAGTAAGTCAGAGTTTTGCCATAAACTCGGAGGGGAGCTGGATCTGGCCGTTTCTGCTGGGTTTAACCTCTGTCTCTGTTTGCCACACCTCAGTTGACAAGCAATTCTTCTGCTGCAGAGCTGAGAGACCTTATCAACCGTGCAAAACTCACAAATATTGTTTGACCACAACGATCACCCCAGGAAACGTTGGCCCAAAATGCAGGTTTTGTTTTGAAAACAGAAGGTTTGCGGGGAGAGAGAGAGCGAGCGAGCATTGTTCAATCCAGCTGGGACGCAAACATGCTCATCGCTTTTTTTAGAGTGTCACAGAAAGACAATGCCGTAGCCAACGTCTTCAGTAGTTCTTCACGGTGTTGAAAGGTTCAGTCAGAGCATTTTGCCTGGGCATGGGACCGAGAAAGTACTGTTGACTTAACAAACTAACCTTATTTGGCTGTATTAGTAAGAGCAGCTTTGATAGTGGTCAATAGACTTCTACAGTTTTATCAGAGGCACCATTGCTTTGTAGTAAGACGTATCGATGGCACAGCTAGAGGAGGAGGATCTTTCGCTACTGTGCTTCCCAGACTTCAAATGAGAGAAAATTCCCCAGAGCTATGGCGAAGGGATAAAACGTGGGAGGGAAAGTGGAGACTGCCTTGTGTATGACCCCATTAGGAGTTGAGCACAAAACCTCCGTCCCGTAGCAGAGCATCCTCTGCCGGTCCTGCCTGCAGGAACCTAAGGTGGTGGCAGACGCAGAGCTGAAGAACCGAGAAGTGAATTTCACTATTTACATTACCATAATTTATCTGTAGCATAATGTTGAAATTGCCACTAGAAAAAGATTAGAAACATGTTTCCTGCTCCGTTTTCTCACCACTGAGGCCACACACATGCAGAGTGTGCCATTAACCATTGCATGCCCGGCATGCCCGTTTTCCTGCCCAGCGGAGGAAGGTGCTCATTCAGTAGCGTCAAGCTGCACCAAGATTTGCAAACCATCAGGAAAACAACCCCATCCACCATTTGATCGTGCACTGTGATTTACTCCTGGTGTATACCTGGTTTCTGATCTGATCTCATAGTCCTGGTCACTTTTTTTCTCTAAATTTTCATTTTTGATGTGAAGAATTCCCTGATTTACACTATAAAAAAATCCCCTGATCCTATGGCAGACCTTCTTCCTCTTCCCTCACACCTTTGCTACCAGGAATTACACCTTTGTAATACCATAGGCAGATTGACACATTAAAACTATGTGTGTGTTTTCTTCTGGTTTAATTGGATTTGCTAGTCTGAAATGTAGCATGTTTGCTAAATCCGTAAACTAGCTACTGTAACTAAAATCAGACACGGTTACAAAAAAAAAAAGAAAAAAAAAAAAGAGCCAGATTGTATTTTAGTCCAAAAGGGATGTTTTCATTCTTTAAGGGTGGTCTCCCTTTTCTTTCAAATCTCCTTTAATCACTGTGTGTCTTGGTTAACATCCTTGTTTTCACAGGATTCCTGTAGTTTACATTCAAAGTTGGATAGGTGATGTTTTAATACATTTTATCATTTTCAGTCAAAGCGGTTTCATTTTGGGATTTTTACCCATTGTTATTTGAAAGGTTGGAAGTTTCGTACTGAGACACAGAATCGCTATGGTTGGAAAAGACCTTTAAGACCATCAAGTCCAACCATTATCTATCTAGATGAGGGGAAGGATGGGCAGCTGAAGGTGGCTCTAAAAAACTTCCCAGCAACGTCTCCGCATCACTCTCGCGACATAACCCAACGCTGAAATTTAAAGCTGTATTTCAATTTCCTTGTACTTCATGGGGGGCATGTCTGGCGCTATTTCAGGGTGAAATGTAGGAGGTGAAATAATTGTGTAGTCACCCTCAGCCAGGCTAAAAGTTTCCCTCTGTAGAAATATGGTTGATACTTTGCTGCTCTGTATTTTGGAGGCTTCAGTCACAGTTTTAGTGTCTACCAAGAGAAGGGAATTAATGCAGCCGTCAGAGGCAAGGGTTATGCGATGCGACAGGTGCTAATCTTCCAGGAAATTCATCCTACATCCCACCCATTAAGGGAATTTTGTGTAAAAATGGTTTAATGTCTCTTTAAAGGTGTCAGCGAGCATGTGAGGACCACACAGCTTGGGTTCCACTGAAAGTAACGGAGTGAAATTGTCTGCATAATTATTTTAGTTGGATTGAGAATCTGCAGTCCTCTCTTGCTTCAGGAAATAAACCTCTGTTAAAACCATATGGCAGTATTCTCAGAAGAGACCTGATTACAGGACCACTTCTCTTTCACATCTCCAGGCAGAGTTAGAGAAAGTTGTTATGTTTGTGCAGAACGAATCCTTCTTTTTCCTCGTGAGCGGGCACCAAATTGTCATTTTGAGCATGTGTGAGGGTGCTGGCGTGTTTATTTGCCTGCACATGTAAGCTTGCTTTTTAGTGTAATGAATCAGCAGGAAATGGTGCTGCCTCTGAACAAAATTAGACGTGGAAGGAATGTACCCTCCTGTACATACCAAAGCTGTTTCACGGAGAAACTTTGTCAAAACGAGTTATCCTTAAGTTTAGGATGAGCGATGTCACTTTGAGAAGCCACAGCCAGTGGAAATGATGTTACCTTACTTTATGAAGCCACTTAAAGCACACATACGCGCACAATAAAATAAAAAAGAAGGGGTTTAATTGCAGTACACCTCATCCTTCTCCCTAGCATGTCATCTCCTGACACTTCCACAGCTGACTGTGGAGTTACCTGGTCTGACACAATGGGGTCAGCATGACAGAGCCCAGCTCCTTGTGCTCAGGATACTCCCAGCAGCAATCAGGAGCTTGGTACTGTGGTGGGTAGACCTTGGCTGAGCGCCAGGTACCCACCAAGTCGCTCGATCACTCCCTCCTCTGCCTCCCTCAGCATGACAAGGAGAGAGAGAATGACATGAAAAGAGCCCATGGGGTACAATAAAGGCAGTTTAATGGAAAAGCAAAGAAGCGAGGTGGTGCGCATGGAGCAAAGCAAAACAAAGATTTATTCTCTGCTTCCCATCAGCAGGAGATGTCTGGCCTTTCCCAGGAAGCAGGGCTCTGGTACACGTAGCAGTTGCTCGGAGGACAAGCGTCTTCTCGAACGGATGCCTCCTCTCCTCCTTTCTCTTCCTTTTATACTTGAGCTGACGTCACACGGTGTGGAATATCTCTTGGGTCAGTTTGGGTCAGCTGTCCTGGCTGTGTCCTCTCCCAAGATCTTGCCCACCCCATCCCACAGCAGGGGGAAGATGTTGGAAAGACAGCCTTAGTGGTGTGCGTGTGCTGCTCAGCAGCAGCCACAACACAGGCGTCTTATCAACAACCTTCTACCTCCCAGTACAAGCCCAGCACTATAAGAGCTGCCGTGGGGAACAGTAACTCCATCTCGGCCGAACCCAGTGCACTACCTGTCCCTGCCTGGCAGAGCTCAGGGAGCTGCTCCTTACAGAAGAAGTTCTTTGACCAGTTTTCCGGGTCGCTGTTTTCACGAAAGCAGAGAAGGAAACTTCCAAACGTGAAATAGGAAGGTGTGAAAACCACAGAGCTTGGTAGAGGTACAGCTGTCTTATCTGTCAAGGGAACGNGGATTGGACTAGATGATCTTTCGAGGTCCCTTCCAATCCCTAACATTCTGTGATTCTGTGATTGTGTGATACGTCCATCAGGGATTAGAATTTGGGTTTGGTCCTAGTCTAATGTTGGTCCTTTGATGAAGGGGAGCTATTAGCACACAGAGTCTTTGTCAAGAGAAGAATAACTTGTTTGATCATCAGAACTGATTGATGCTGGGCACATTGACAGCCAAACTCCTTTTCTGGTGCCAAAAGGAGAATAAACTTCTGGGCCTTGTGGAAAGCTGGAGCAAAAGGACATGGAATCATCCATCCTACCTGGAGAAGAGTTAAAAATCAAATTTCTTCCTTTGTCATAGTGCTGAGCTCTCTGCAGACTTTTACTGAAAAAGTCGCTTTCTTTTTATAAGCTTTGACTTCCTCACAGTTTGTGTTGAAACTGGAAGAATTTTTCCATCCTTCTTTTCTGTTGTTCCCTTTTTACTTCATTTAAATTGTTTAAGACAGATGAGTTTTACTTGTAAAAAACCCAAGGCAACACACCACTAAAAGATATCCAGTTTCTTCAGCATCACCAGTGTTGCTTGTTTTACTTTTCTTGGACAAAAGGAGAAGAGGACTTTGTGTTCTATTTTCCATCATTCTTTGATGGAATTAAATCAGGGTTGTGCTTAGAGAAAAAGGAAACTCTGATATTGTTGTCCTCTAATAAACGGTGCCAATGGCTTGACTGTGCCTTCTCCATGGAAAAAAACAACGAAGCAGTAGGGCTAAAAGGTAGACTACACAGCTTATATCTAAAATTCCATAACTGGAGGATGAAGTTGTGGACTCACAGAGGCATAACTGTAACCATTACAGTGGAAGCAGCTATATTATTCCTTTGAATGAGTCATACGACATTAAAAACAAAGCAAATAATAAAATTCAAATTTGTACAAGCTGTGAAGACTTCAGGGCCAGGACTGTCTCCCACTGAAGATGGTGGCAAAGCCGCTATTCATGGATCTAGCAGATGGCTTGGGCCTCATACAATCCCATTTTTCCAATTGTAGGTTCATGCTTTTTTATCCTGCAAATTAAATGAGGATTTGCCACCCGCAAAATAAAACCCAAAGAAAGAAACTCGCTTTAAATAGAGCGAGCTATTGAGGCGATATTAATAGCTGAGGGATGATGAGTATTTCCAGAATTTAAGTACTTTAGTGTTATTTCTGCCTGTTTTAAGAGAGCAGAATAAAATATCCTTGCCATCCTTGCATTGCAGAGATGTTTTCCACTGGTGCACTGTGGTGGGCATCCAAACTTAACAACTCACAAAATAATAATAAAATAGTTACAGATTATTCAAAGCCCGTGCCAGTGATGATCAAATGTGTTCTGAAGTCTTTACAAGCTCAAAGTACATATGTGTATATATATATATAGGTAAGGCCATATGTGCGTGCTTGTGTACATCTTCGAAAGCTATCAACTTCACAGCTGCCCATTTGAATGAGTTGTGATTTAAGCATTTACAGCTTCTGTTTTTTATTTTCTGTTTTCTCCAGTGTGTTGAACCTACAATGTAAAAGCCTAAGCCGTTTTCTGTTTAGCAGTGAAATAGTGGAGTAGTTACAGCAGGGTCAAAGTAAAGCCTGTGAGTTATAAATGTCTTTAAAAAATGAACTTGGGGAAGGATTCTGCAGCTCAGGGGACTGGTGGTAAGACAGAGGTTTGCCTGTCTTGCATGCTATATCCTGTCCGGTGACCAAAAAGACTTCCCTCTGAGCTCCCCTCGTGTACGGGCAAGAGAGACTCATGAATTCAACAATAAAAACCAGGTCCTGTTTGGACCGATCTTCTCTGCCATGCCTTGAGGAGAAGCCCACTTACTATTGAACCCGATACGGCTGGAAGCAGTAGAGGAGATATTTGGGATTTCTGTGGGATGAGCTCTTGAAGAGCTCCCTGCAGAAGCAGCCGGAGCAGTGGCAGTGGTCATCTTTCCTGCAGTAGCCCCGGCCTTTCCCGGGCTTTCCTCGGGTGTTCGTTGGCGCGGTTCTCCACACCGTGAATGGCATCGCCTGCTGCTTGTGTTGGCCACCCTCCAGCTCCGTCTCGCAGGCTCATCCCACCCCCCACCCTGCATTCCTGGGGATTTGTTACCTTCTGGTAGCCAAAAGCACAGGCAACTGGGGCAGGGGGTGAGATTTATTCTCCAGGACTCTGTTTTCCTATTGTTTTTAAGTTCACAGGAGGCTCCCTGTTACTAAACAAACTTTACAACTGTCGGCAAAAAGGGTCAGCCCCCTGCCAGAGCTCTTCAAAACTAGACTACATTCCTCGCAGGCAAGTGCAGTTAGTTGTGTCACTCACCTCCCTCCCCTCTCTCCCTCCTGGGGCTTTCAGTACAAAACATCACCCCTGAGCAGGTTAAACACCTGGCTTAGGCATCGAATTAGCAAAGCCCGTAAGGACAGGCTTAACTTTGGCCGAGGACTTGCATCTCCTGCACTTGTACTGGTTTGTTGAGTTGTGGGCGTGATGTTATTCAACAGCTGGTCCAGGGTAGAGGGGGGTTTCATGTGAGGTGAATGTATGTAGAGCTGGAGCTTCTGTAACAAGGGTGGGATTTATGTTTGTGTAGCTCACAGCAGAGTGGAGCTTTTATTTTCTTTTTGGCCAAAGGAAAAAAAAAAATCCGGTGAGGATAGTTATGAATAAAGCACATCCAGGAGCAAATAATGCAAATAATGAGGCTGTCTGATTGGAAAATCTTGGGCTTTTATAGTCTCTCACTGCGTTGAGAAGTTCCCTATGCTCTCATAGAAGACATAGGTTGTCCAAACCAGTTGCTTCCAGGCTTAGTGTGTTGTGTTTTTTTCCCTAAGAAGTTTGTCATTTTGATGTCCCTTGTTCTTCAGTGCTTATAAATATTTGAAAGGAGGATGTGAGGAGGATGGGACCAGACTCTTTTCAGTGGTGCCAAGCAATAGGACAAGGAGCAGTGAGCACAAACTAGAACCCAGGAAGTTCCACCTTGACAGGAGGAAAAACTTCTTTCCTGTGAGAGTGCCAGAGCCCTGGACCAGGCTCCCGTAGAGGTTATAGAGTCTCCTTTTCTGGAGAGATTCAAAACCCGCCTGGACGCAATCTTGGGCAATCTGCTCTGGGTGACCCTGCTCTCACAGGGAGGTTGGACTCGATGATCTCCAGAGGTCCCTTCCAACCCCTAACATTCTGTGATTCATACTGGCATGAAGAGGAGCACATAGATTCTTAGCAGAAAGAAAACTCCAGGGGTACTCTGCATGGGACCGTCTCTCTTCGAGTAACCAGAAGATGCATAAATGCGGAAGCAACAACCAAAAGCAGTCACGCACTAGTAAGGTCTTCTGGACCTTCATCTGGGGATGCAGAACACTCCTGAGCTTTGGGCCTGAAATTCTAGTTTTACTTCATCGTGTATCCCCCCAAAACAAGGGAAAACTCAGAGTCACGCTTACTAAATTAATGATGAAATCAATCTTGTAATATCTACTATGAGGCAAATAAATGACAGTTGCTCTGAACGTCGAGGCGTAGGAAACTCTGGTGCAGAGGGGTTAAGAGCAGTATTTCCAAACTCAGATTCCTTGTGGCGTGGAATACCTAAGCAGAGCCAGCCTGCATTTCACTGTGTCCTTTCATGGCAGCTGGAGATGCTGAATCCTCCGCAGCATCAGGCCTGCAGTTTGCAGGAGCTGCCTGACTTGATGTACTCATGGTAAAAATATTGTGTACGTGACTTAACCGAGCACAGTCCCTCAGCCCCAGAACAGTAGGGCTAAGAGAAACCTCAGGCGACCTAGTCCATTTCTCCTCAGAGGAAGCATTATATATACTTAGATCATCACTGACATCTGTCCAAATTCTTAAATCCGTTGTGCCTTCCACTTACTTACCAAGTCTGTTTTTTTGTGTTGACTTTTTTTTTTTTTATATACTTAAAAAGGAGTTTGCTAATATCATCCATTAATCTCTTAAATCTTCTCTACCTCAGATGAAGCCAGCTTTTTCTTGTTCTGTTCTCAGCTGACATGGAGATCAATTGATTGCCATTTTCATTAGAAAACATTTCACTCTTATCACATCCTTTCCTGCTTGTCTCTTTTCTAGACCAAACAAATGTATTCCCTTCAACTTTTCCATGTAGGTCATGCTTTCTCAATCTCTTATCGCTCCTGTTGCTCTTCTCTGGATTCTCTCTCATTTGTCTGTATCTTTCTTAGAGGGTGGTGTCCCAAACTGGATAAAGCAGTTCAGCTGATGTCTCACCACTTCTGAGCAGAGTCTAAGAGTTACCTTCTATGTCTTCTATGAAACTTAACCATTAGTCTTGCCCAGAACTGCATTTACTTTTTTTTTTTAAAATCCTGTTATTGACTCACATCCAACTTGCAGCTCCCTGCTATCCCCAGATCGTCCTCTGCAGTGCTGCTGGCTGATAGGTTTGTTGCGGTGCATTTGAGCATTTGATTTCTTGCTCCAAAGTGTAGCACAGTGCACTTAACTTTTTCTGCATGCCGTATTAGTAATGACATGGCAAATAGCATTTCTCCAAATTTGCTAAGATCTTCTTGAATTCTGACCCCTTTCTCCAAAGTCTGGAGGACTCCTCCTTACTGGATGTCACCTCGAGATTTTATAATCGTGCTTTGTATTGCATCATCCAGGTTATTAAAGAAAATGATAAATACGAATTGGCTGAAGATATATCAAATACCTTCCATGTATCACTAGTTATAGGGATCGGGCAACCTTCTAACACCGAACTCCTATCCATGCATCCCCTATGTCTGTGTTTTAACCTTTCAATGACACTTCTTTTCCCTCGAAGACTTAAAATCAGAAATGAATGAAGTGTTCAAGGCCAGGTTGAATGGGGCCTTGAGCAACCTGATCTAGTGGGAGGTGTCCCTGCCCGTGGCAGAGGGGCTGGAACTAGATGATCTTCAAGGTCCCTTCCAACCTTAACCATTGTATGAATAATTCATCCCAGTTTCCTGGGACAGAAATGACCCTGCTGGCCTTGGCAGATAGAGGTGGAGCATAACAAGGGAAAAAAAATTGCAACTCACCTCTGGGATTGTTGACAGGATCTTCAAGCCCGTGTTTCTTCCCTTATGCCCAGCTGCATCATTTGGGTGCCATTTAAGGCTGTCCATCTTGGGCACTTGTGCATCGTGTGGCTGCCGGTGCAAGTGCTCTAATTACACGGAAAGTTGAGTACCGTCCGCAACGTGAACATGGTCCGTGTAAACCCACTCATTACCAGCAGCACAAGGCTTTTTTACACACTTGAGTGTATAAAGAGCAAAGAACAGTGTTAAGCATAATTTGTACCGCGGGAACCACCAATTCTTTATACCTTTCAGGAGGAAAAAAAGGAGACATCCATCAAACTGTCATTACAAATTTGATGCCGCAAACTTAAGCTCATGGAGCCGCCAGGAATCTGTGAACCTTTGAAAGGATATGCCTGTTTTTGACATTCAAAATAAAAAAATCTTTATAGATTTTTGTGGAAAACACTGATGGGCCAGCAGCTAAACGACATTTCTCAACAGTCAAACAGACTCCACGCAAGCTGAATAGATGTCCAGGTTTAGAAGGACAGGTTAATTGCTTTCTGTGCTATGCCCAGAAACAAATAATACTTGGCCTGTTCTATGTAGTGAGTAGGAAAAGATGTCTGAGGGTGGTTGGGTTGTTGTGGTCGGTTTTTTTCTGAAGTCTGCTGCATCCTGGCTTCTGCCTCCATGTAGCCCGAGTGTAGGTGCCCTTTATATAACAATAACTTGATACTACTCAAAATACTTGGCGCTGGGAGCAGGGGAGTGGAATGCAGTAAGAACACTTTAACAGGTCTGCGGGTGAGTAAACTCCAGTAGTTTTGGGAGGAGAGGGAAGGGTTTGCAGCGTACGTCTCTCCCTTCCTTGGCATTGGCAGACAATAAGAATACAAGGATTAACATAGTAGACTCCGTTTATTACGCTTGGGTGGATAAAGCAATTATCTGTCTATCATGGCTGTAGTAAATTGTGCAACGGCATTAACATGGGTGGATACATGGATAAATGCTACTCTGCCGCAGAGGGTGCTGATACACAAGATAATCCTTCAAGTCGGACTTGTAAAGACTATTTGCTTTTGGAGTTTGTATCACGTTACCCCCGCCTGTGTAGATTGAAATGGCTTCTTTTTTTATTTTCAGCCACGTTTTCAGGTTTCTTTGGCCAGCTGAATTTTATTAGTAAGGGTATTTTGGAAACGTCCCGCTTTAATCAAGTCTAAACAATCTGCTTAAAACCTGCTGCACGGATATAAACACAGTAGTCTTCTAATGCAGCAAAACAATCTGTTGAAAGATAGAGTGCAAACACACACACATCCATCGATTACTGTGGAACTGTTGTTTCTTCCATGCCTGGATTCCCGTTGTAACCACAGCGTTCAGCCTGCAATAAGCTCCTGGTTTCCGGGGTATAAAACAAAACCAAAAAGGAAAATGCACCTTATTGATGTCCAGAGAGCAGAGCAGCGTAGCATCGGAGAGCTCTTAGGCTAGAATTAAATGAAGTGCCTCAAATCTGGTTTAGTGTCTGTGTTTACATCACCCCCCCGCCCCCTTTTCGTTCTTTTAAAGTAATCAGGTTTCGCAAGCGTTAAGAAAACCATCCCCTCCTGCCAGCTGGAGGGAGGCCAGTTCAAGGAGACTTTTTTTTCTCTCCCCCCCTTTCTTTTACTGTGATCTTTACTGCCGGTCGCTCCAGCAAGCAACAGGAGTTGGCGGGCTCTTTATAGGACAGTTACCTTTGCAGGGCGGGGAAAAAGCCTTATTCCTCAAAGATATGGCTGGGTTAGGACGAGAAAGTCGAAATGAGGAGCTCTTGAGCTTTTGCAGGACAGCCCTTGCTCTCCCTCTTCCCCCCTTCTGCTAAAAAAAGGGGGGAGGAGAAGGGGGAGAGCGTAACAGATACCAGCATGCAAAGGGAATTAAGGCAGGGACCGAGACTTGCGTGACAGTCTCTGTTTATACGAGTTGTCTTTAATGTCTCTGAGCGGCGATGCCAGCAATGTTTAGCTGGTTTCCTGGCACACGTGCACACAGATTCCTTTATGTTCATGAAGGATGCATAAAGGTGGAGGCAGAGCATCGTGGCACAAGGGGGTCCCACCTGTGCCCTCCCTGACCCGGCCGGTTTGTGCTGATGTTCATAAGGGGTGTTGCTCAGCTTTGCAGAACGAGCTTCCAGATCCAAGTCAGAGTTCAAAACCTTTTCAAAAAAAAAACCAACAAACCAAAAAAAATTCCCAAAAAACCCTAACCACCCACTACAGCAAGGGAAGACCTTGCTCTTTTACTGGTGAGCGGAGGCTGTACTGCAGCAGAGGGGCAGAGCAGAGGGTGACGTGAGCCCTGCAATGCTGAGTTGAAGGGTGGCGGGGAACCAGGGCAAGAGCAATCCCACTTAAGCCCCTTCCTGCTCTGCTTGTCCTTTTTCTCAAAGATTTGTTAAATCTGAGTTTGCTGCTTTAACACCATTTTCCCTGCCAGAGGTGCAGCGTGGAGCCTTGCTCCAAGCAGGAATTTTTCACCTCTCTATGTAGCGAAATTTTGGAAGCAAGAGGCTCCTTTGCAGCTGTTGCCTTTTACTGAAAACCCTCGACCTCTGGGTCTGCCTTTCATCTGGATGTTGGCTTTTCACAGACTCCAGCTGAATTTTAAAAAGCATTGATAGCACTTTATATTCCCAGAGGCTTTGTAATGGTTGAGTTGGAGTCATTCCCATGGGCACAAAGGGACACAGGTTACACACCCATGGGATCATTTCCCCTCACCCTTCCTGCCCCTTCCTCCCTTGGACCTTCTGGATGCTCTGACTCCATGCCATGCTGGGCGGGCTGCCTGAGAACGGAGCTGAATTGACGTTTGCTTTTGCACCCAGTAAGTCTGTGGGGAGATGACCATCGACACCAGAAATGGCCCGTGGGCTTGACCTCTGTGCTGAGGGTCAAACTTTCCCCTGCTTCTGCTCACCCCAGGTTGGAGGTCCAGCTCCAGGAGTACAGTAGCTGACTCCCCTGGGACCTGGATCTGGCCTTTTTGGAGCTGTGCCAGTAATCTGGAGACCTTTGGGAGAACAGGAGGCGGGAAGGAGGAGCTCAGTGGGATTTTGGCAATGGGCCATGTTAGATCTGTTGTATAGGAACGGAATCCATCTGCAGAGGACGTTCCTCCTATTTATTTCCATTTCTCTGCAGTAGTTTCAGGTACAGGGCTACCTGCTTCAGGTAAAACATGTCTTAATTTTAAGAACCAAAAGAGACAGAGTCTTGTTTTCTGCCTGCGGCTGAGTGACTCCTGTTAGCACTAACAGGGCTCTGTGTAGAGGTGGGGGAATAAGCTCTCCAGTCTAATGCAAACTGGTGCCCTCAGCTATTTAAAAAGCAAACATTTTTTTTTTATTTTTTTTTTTATCCATTGAATGAATTAACTACAGTTACTCCACCTATGTAGCTTCGTGTTTTATGAACTATAAGAACCTTTCCTATGCTCAGCCTATGGCCTAATTATGTAATTATGTCTCTTGGGTGGATTATATTTTTCTTCTCATAATTGTGTCTTTACCCAAGAGACTGGAAGGGTTCCAAGCTTTCTCCTTTCCTGGGTAAAAATTGTTTGGTTCTTTTGTGTTTTGGGGTTGTTTTTTTCATGAACTTTGCGTTGGGTGCATTCAGTAGCACTGGGTGAGGAGAAGACAGCCCAGGGATGGCAGTTTGTCACAAGACAAGGGACACAAGAGGGACCCTTGTGATTGGCTTCAGAGATTTTTTTCCTTGCGAAGAGCCGATGTGCATCTTCTGGGCTTTTGCTGATTTTTATTTTTACCTCCAGTGTGTAGATTGACACTGCTTTGGAGTGACATCTTGCTGCAGTGATGTATTGTCTGAAATTCGTAGCAGAACAATGAAAATCTTCGCTTCCTGCTGAAGGCTCAGCATTATTCCACCCCTGCACAATGGCTTTTAAGAAGCCTTAGGCTCAGATCTCAACTTCTTTACCATGGCATAAATGGCTCCCTTGACTTCAGCTTTACAAGCCTCTACCTGAATTCACAGTCAAGTATCAGTGTCAGTGTCTCCCAGGTACATCTGATCCACAGGACCAAATGGGATGAAATGTAGGAAGACATCCAAAGAGAATTTAAGGAGAATTTGTGATGAAATTCAGAGATCATGTAACGTATATTTTGTGGTGGGAAATTGTCTTCTGTAACAGGATTATGTCACTAGTGTGCTAGAGTTATAAGAGACATAGAGTGCTTGTCTCAAAAACATAGAATGTTAGTAGGAAAAAATGTAATGTGTCCGTTCTTTACCTTTTTCAAGCACTTCACTTTTGGAGAACAGTGGGAATAATCAAAACTTGGGTTGTTGGGCTTCTCTTGAAGTCAAGGAAAGCTTGGAATGTGTAGGATATAAATTCATAGCTTGTAAACTAGGTGATTCTTCTTTCTGCCACTCCTTAGCCTGAAGGGGAGTTGCTTTTGCTTTAATTTTTTTTTTTTCAATCTCAGCACTGAACCCAGAGCCATAGAAAGCCTCATTTACTGGCCCCAGAGTTCAAAGCATTTTTATTTTGTTTGCCCTTTCCAGCTATAGTCACTCCATGGAGTGACTCCCCAAATTTCACTCGCTGATGCTGAATGCACTGATGATATATAACAAACAAAAAACAATGATTGACTTGGAGTCATTCCCATGGGCACAAAGGGACACAGGTTACACACCCCTGGGATCATTTCCCCTCACCCTTCCTGTCCCTTCCTCCCTTGGACCTTGTGGATGCTCTGACTCCACTCCGTGCTGGGCGGGCTGCCTGAGAACGGAGCTGAATTGACGTTTGCTTTTGCACCCAGTAAGTCTGTGGGGAGATGATTTCATGTTGGGTCATCACCCTCCATTCTACTTGGGATGTCCCAGCAAATAAGTCCCCAGCAGGTGACAGCCCAGATTCTCACGTTCATGACCTTTCTGCCTTCCCTTGGCTCTTTTACAGACACCTGACTCCCACGATACTTCTTGTTATTGAGGCAAAAGCGAAAAAGTTAGAGCTGGGCGATGACTGAAAGTAGCTAACCCACTTGAGAGGGATAAAAGCATCTGTTGAAAATCTGGTAACCAGATCTCCTTGGTACCAGAAAAAAAAAAACACATACGAAAAAAAAACCAAACAACTGGTGGGTGGTACGCACGGTACAAAGAAAGGGAGTCCCTGAGTGTCAGCATCTGGTGAGGCCACGTGTAGCATAATCTGATTAGTTTTCAGTTCCACACCCACAAGCTGAAAGATAAAAACGCACAGCCCTCCTCCCCGAGGAGGTAAAAATCTTCAAGCATCAACACCACATTTACATTCTGCAAGTCAGCCTCTTCCATGGCCCGATTTACATCTTGACTTCTCCAGCGGAGCAGTGGAAGTTCAGCGATGAGAGACGAGCTCATGTCCCTTTCCAGTTACCACATCCAGCAGACTCAGGGTTGCCTTGCTTTGATCTGGGAGACATTCCTTCATGGAGTTTAAACTGAAACGATTAAGCAGGAGATGAAGCTTCCTCACATCTTCTGCCATGCCTGGGATGTGAGAATTGAGCATTAGCTTCTCTGGGCCGCTTTCTCGGGTTCTGAGGCCGTCCTGTGCTGGCGAGCTGAAGCAGCAGCAAGCGCAGGCCCTGTTGGACTGGGTGCAGTTTACCCTGCCTTCTCCACTCTCTCAGTGCTATTTTCTGGTTTGGTTCGTGTAAAATGGCCAAAATTAGTACTGGAGTGGATTAATGGCAATACTCTGTCCCCAGAAACCAGTAGTCAAGTTGGTGTTTGGCTTGAAATAGCTGAGTAGCAGTGAGAGACCAGAATACTGCCTGTAATTTTGAAGAGAATAATGGATTTCTAATACCTAACAGGTTTTGTGCTGTGACAACAGACAAATCAGAACAGCTTGTGTAGCTTTTGGCTATCAACTTTCATTTTTTCTCACCTCTTTCCCACCTCCTTGCCTGTGACCTGATCTGTTCCAATGGCTGCTGGCTCCCATCCTTATTCAGTAACTCATCAAACAGCCTCAATCTTTTTGACTGCAGTTTGTATCCGAGACTGTCTGTGTCCATAACCATCTTGTCCTCCTCCAAGTCCAATCCATTCCTCAAAATCATCTTTGTAACAGAGCCGCCGGCACAAAATGCCGCGGTGCAGGCGTTGGGAGAGCTGCAAGATTATTTTATTCTAGTCTTTATGTCGCTTTTATGTCGCTTTTTAACGTACTCGCTGCTGCAGCAGATCACAGATTCTCCCTGAGCTATCCACACTTGCTACCCTAATCTTTTTTCCTGAAAGAAAATTACGCCTCCTGACTGAGACCAAGGAATACAGCTTTTCTTAGCACACTCCCCTGGGATCAGGAATTTCTCTGTCAACGGAGGCATATATCAATGAGAGATGAAAAGCAGCTTGTGGAATGAGTTTTAAACATGTATCACATATTTCACTGCTGCTGCTTATGTGCTACTCAGAAGGCCTTTTTAGAGTGTTTTCAGCCCATGCCTCATGGCTCCCCTGTACTTAAGCAGGATTTTTAAATTTTTTTTTTCCTACACAGAAATCAGGGCAAGAAATTAAGTTGCTTACTCTTCTTTGTGAGCACCTCCTGAATATGAAGGTTTTGTTGATTTTCCTGCTTACTTTCAATGTGAGCATGCCTTAGCTTTTATCAAAGCATCGTAGCCCATCATGTGCGAAGCTGTAATGTAATCTCATCTCACTGGGGCATTTCACTGGGGGAGTGTGGCTCCTTCTGTGGCTCTCTTTGTCACAACATGACTCCGTGGTACAATTCTAAATTTTAAATGTCCAGAAGGGGAAGGCAAGTCTGCCTTCGGCCCCTTGCTGCTTTTTGGGAACTTGCAGTTCCATTGATGCCTGGGGTCTTCCAAATGTGCTTATAACTCTCTTTTTCTTTCCTTTTTTTTTTTTTTTGGGGGGGGGTGGAAGGAGGAGATGGCAACATCCAAACCCACACTTCTCTAGGTCATTTCAATTCAACCAGATGTGGGAATCTTTCTTCTTACTTCTTTTTTTTTTATCCTCTCTCCTTTTTTTTCTTCCCACCCCCCAAACCACTGTTGTCCTGCTGAATTTTGTCTTTCTGTGATAGATCTAGTCCATTATAATAATAATACACATAATTAAATATAAACTCTTTTCTAGCAAAGCTATGTAGGGGCAAACAGAGCGTGATGAAAACAAACCTGGGGGTTATCAGGCACAGATTGGTGCAGGAGAGGTGACCTATATTTTAACTGTCCTCAGATAACTTGATGAAGTCAAGTTCATCAAGTTATCTGAGGACAGTTAAAATAACCCGTGTGGCAGTTTGTGATTCAGTAGCAAAAAGGGAACTATATGACCATAGCACGGGACTTTTCTACAAAAAAAACAAGATAAAATGCACTTTGAGCACAGATTCATTCCCAGCTAAAGTCAGCCCTAGTGTGTGAGACCAGAGATAGGCTCATCCTGTTTGTCTCATTTTGAGCTCTCTTGAATTTGCCCAAATGTGTTAGAAATTGGGAGAAAAGAAGAGGGGAAGGAGATGCCCTTAAAAAAATGGAGTGGAAAATACAACTGGCAAAGGGAAAAACAAATACATAAAAATTGTGGAGGAACAGATGGAGAAGGAGATATTCCAAGAGAATACCAACCGTGTGTGTGTGTATGAAAGTTGTTTCTTCAGGTTTAGCAGCACTCAACTTGTACAAGTTGTAATTTAAATAGATTGAAAAGATAATGCTAAAGACTACCAGGTTAGATGTTATCCTGTTAATTAAGAGTTGTTACAAGCCCACCAAAAATCATTCCCCATTTAAAGTGATTGATATCTCCTCAAGAGAGAAGTAGCCACCCATGTCAGCTCTAACATAGAGCGGCACCTTCTCTTTAAGGCAAAAGTTCCTGCCTACCTCGTGCTTTTAGACTGAGTCATCCTGGGGGAGAAAAATAATACTTCAAAGTATAAACTAATGGGTCAACTAATTATTTTTTTTAAATTACTAGAGAAGTTTCTCCAAAATTAAATTCCGTCCAGTTTCTTCTCATCTCCCAACATGAATTCTTCACTTCTCTATCTAGAACAGAGTTTTCTCTGACTCTAGTTTGGATTTAGCTGTATAGTACTGACATCCCTTTGCCTATATGTCAGGTAGGCACCAAGGTGCCAGTTTGATGATGTGAACCCACGTACTTCAGTCCTGTGATGAGATATAGCATGAAAAGGCATTTTTTTAGGAGTGGTAGTCTGATAGTTCAATCTCAAGATTTGGTGGCCTCATTTATGCGTTTTAAAATAAATTAACCAGTGCCAGAATTGGTTCTCTGGATCTAAGATGAATGAGACAACCTGACCGTTTCTGCCAAGCTGAACTCTCTTAGCCTCCAGACAGAGGGCTGTGTTCAAACTGCTGAGGGACAGTGTGGATTATCTCAAACTACTGGGGATTATCGGGAAGCGTTCAAGCTCAAACCCTACCAGGGACCCTTCTTATTGTTAAAAGCATAAAATTATCCTGCCCAGCTGCTGCTTGTGTCTGTGCCCTTACGCTGCTCACACAGGGATGGAGGCAGATGTGGTTCTGGGTTGCAGTCAAGGGGGCTGGGCCCCTGTTGCAGCTCTGCCAGGAGCTTTTTGTGTGACCTTGGTTGGTAGCTCAGGATAAAATTCATTCCGTTTAATGTTGACTAATGGTGAGGATGTCTAATTAAACTAGTCATGTGTTCTCCCTCTCTGATCAGAGAAGGAAGAGAAAGCAAATTCAGAAGGTGAATCATCCCGTTTTAAGACCGGTGTCAGAGACAAATGAGATGAATTGCCCTCTGGAAGTAGCTATTTCTTTCCATTAACTGAGGAGGAAGTCTACATTAGAAGAGTTTAGACTAGATGCCTGATTTATGAATGGCTGAAGTTAAGTAAAATTAGTCCTAAAATTAATCTCTATGCATGCCTGTTTCTCCGTACGTTGAAGGATAGAAATAACACCTTCTGCACCTCACATTCAAAGGCAGCATTGGGTGAGGAGCATCCTGCAGCTACTTTGGAACGAAGTTAAACCTAGGAGCAAAAATACAACAATTAGAGAAGCAAAGCCTTTACTCTTGAAACATCTCAATGACAATATGAACAGCACCACTTGGGGTATCCTGTTGCTTTTGCCATTTTTCCCCTTTACGTTTCGAAATAACCGAGCACCAGTAAATGAATGTTCCCAGTGTGGCCATACGGCACCAGGGCAGTTGGCCTGGGTTTGGGGACAGAAGTAGGAGCACTGAGGAAAGCTGACCGTGCAAGGAAGTGTAGGACCCAGTCTTAGCCAGCAGCTTTGAAGGTTTTCCGCGCAATACAGCTCTTCGCAAACCACAGTGACTGTTGGGTTTTTTTAAGTGTCTCAGGAGAGTGAAAGCTAATGACTAACTGTGACAGTTAAAGAAAACAAAAATAAGGAAAAAGCTTGCATTTTCCTAGCAAAAATCCACAACATATAAACCAGACATGGAGTAATTGTCCCACTTCATAACTTGTGCTTAAATATGAGGCTTGCTTTCAGAAAAGAAAGTTTACCCCTTTAACTACCTAGGGTACTTAAAGCTGGGGAAAAGAAAAAAAAAGACAAAAAAGACCTTGTGTGGGTGTCCTCATAAGTGCTTATTTTAATCAAATTGCAACGTGTTACACATCTGTATGGGCACAGTTGTGCTCGATAAGACTTTCACCAGCACAACTCTGTCCAAAAAATCTCCCCACCAATGTCTCTGTGTTATTGGGGGCAGCTGAGATACCTGTAAGTCCATTAAACCAAATAACAGGTATGGGCACAGTTGTGCTCGATAAGACTTTCACCAGCACAACTCTGTCCAAAAAATCTCCCCACCAATGTCTCTGTGTTATTGGGGGCAGCTGAGATACCTGTAAGTCCATTAAACCAAATAACAGGTATGGGCACAGTTGTGCTCGATAAGACTTTCACCAGCACAACTCTGTCCAAAAAATCTCCCCACCAATGTCTCTGTGTTATTGGGGGCAGCTGAGATACCTGTAAGTCCATTAAACCAAATAACAGGTTGTTAGAGTCCATTTCGGGGTTTTTTTTTGGGGGTGTGTTAAATTACTAAATCTTGTTATTAACGCTTTTATTTTATGATTTGCTGTTTCCAGGGCACAGACAGAAGCTTGATGACTCTAAACCTAGTTTGTTCTCTGAACGCCTCAGTGATTTAGGGCGCATTCCTCATCCCAGTATGAGAGTAGGGGTCCCGACCCAGAGCCCACGGCCCTCTCTGAACTCTGCACCAAGTCCTTTTAATCCACAAGGACAGAGTCAGATTACAGGTAAGAGACAGAACCGTAGGTTTGACTTGCACAGGCAACGGTAGTAATTGCTGATGGGTGTTTGTGTCTCAACTGCAGTAAAAGAGGCTGTTACAGAGTGAGAGATGTGTTCCAAGCAAAGCTAGGTGGGAAGTGGATTTTCCTATAGCCTTTGAAGCTGAAAATGTCTGTCTTTTTTTTTTTTTTCTTTTTCTTAAAAATATCTTTTTTTGCCATAAATCCAAATTAATCCAAAATAGTTAATCCGGGCAAACCGAGTAGGAATCTGGTGAAATTGGAACTGCCACGTTGCTCTGCCTTCTCCTCAGCGTGTGCGGTAATACGTACTGGTGTATAATAAAATGAACATTTGTATTCAGCCTTTTTAGTTTGCACTCGTGTCGAAGGAAGCGGCCAGCATTTAATGGCCTTTCTATTGGAATAATAATGCAATCTTCTCATGTGGCGGTTTCCTTCTCTCACCAGTGCTGACCACTGTTACAATAAACGAACTGGGTTATGGAGAAATCCAAACAAGGTTGCTTGTGAGGCTTGTATGCAACATTTATGATTGCATGCTGAGAGACAGATTTCATTGTGCTGAGAGAAATCATAAAGTGCCATGTGTCGGAGATTATAAAACTGAAATAAGATGTTTAACTGCAGCTATGCCAGAAGTTTGCAACAGAACTGTGAAGCCGACAAAATAAATTGATTTGGTCATTTTTCTAACTTCAGAGCCGGTTAAATTTCTCTAAAGAGTTTCAAAACAATCTCTACCTCATTTTGGCTATTTCTACGCTCGAAATTTATGCTGACATATTCGTGTCTATCCAGGATGTGGAGAGGTGTTGCGCCTGATCAATTCACTTACTAGAGCTGTTGGAGAACTTCGCCTAGATGCAAGTCTGTCAACAAAACCTTCGGCTCAATTTACTAGACGGATTTAAAACTCAGTTTGGCTGCTACAGTTGCATCTACACCAGGAGTCCTTTGCCAATGTTATGTACCACTATTCCTTTACTGGTAAAGCACTCCCTAGTATAGAGATAGTCTTTGAGTCAACCTAGGAAGATTTCTGGTTTCATGTTTCAAGTGGTTTTGACATGATACCAGCTGAAACTTAGCGGTTTTAACAAAGTGTTGTGGCTTTCTTCTTTCTTTTTCTTCTTTTTTTTTGTTAAGTTCAACTGGTTTATTAATTTGCACTAAGAAAGAGAAGTAAGTGGGTTAATTTGAACCCAAAGCACTCAGAGAATTGAAATGAAAAGATTGTTCTCATGAGCTGCGGCAAAGTTCTGCCAGATCTAGAAGTCTAGCTTCAACCAATGTGAAATGTTTATAATATATGAAATGTGTCCATAGTGCCCATTACTCAGTACCTGCTGCCCACTAGCTTCCCAGAACAGTTTTTTGGCTGGATTTAGTGTTTTGTTTGTTGGACATGGAGAAGTCAGGGCTCTTGTGCATATCGCTTTTTGGGTAAGAACTGCCAAACTAAAGCCCAACATTTTTTCTAACCTACTGTCTTCTGTCTGGCAGTGTTTAGGGACAGAGTTCCTGAGAAAGCAGGGGGGGGAAATCGTATAAAAAAGCTATAATCAGCTTTTTTTTTTCTTCTTCCTTGTGCCTCCGTAGTTTACCTATTGTGCAACAGTATATCTAGGAACGAAGGAGGGTGAAATTCTTCCCGACCCCATCTGGTGATCAGCTTATGCCCTGAAGCACGAGAACTGAGATCCCCTTGTAATTTTCTTCCTCGCTAAGTGTAACCTCATCTGCTGCTCTCATTCACATAAATGCCTCCTGTAGAAAATGTTCTGCTGGGTTTGATTAATAGAGTACTTCTCTGCCTCGTTATGAAGCAGCAGCAGCATTTACGGATCCGGGAGGTGAAAATTTCAGATGAGCTTTAAATAAGCCTGACTGGAAACAAAACTGTGTGGCATTCCCCGTCTTCTCTGCAAATTTAAGAGTCAGTGATTCGAAGTACCAGCTGAGACTTCATTGAGAAGGGGAAGATGCAGTGCTGCTGGGGCAGAGGGAAGCAAGCCCAGCTGAGGAAGGCAGGCTGCCTTTCCCATCTCTTACGGATTATGTGCTTTCCTTGCCAGATAAACTCACCGTTGTGGGATACTTTAGAATCCCAAAGTGCTCTTATTTCCCCCAAAACAGTGAGGACTAGGCTGCTTACTAAAGTTTACACTGAAGAAGTGGTTTGATACAGTATTGGCCATGGTATTCCCTACCCTTGTCTCCTCCTCAATCTAGGACAGTCAAGCACCCATCAAAGGCTGCTCCTTAGCTTTCTGGTAGCCCCTCCATTTACTAAGGTGATTAGCGTGAGCGTGATACTTTGGTGGGAGCACTTGTGAATTGTGCTGGCTTCCCCACAAGGCTTTTTGGTGCTCTTCAGCGTGCTGATTGTAATCTGTAAAGCTCTGTGCGCTTTGATGTTCCACCAAAGTGCTGGGATTGCGGACAGTCCCTCTGAGTTCTTCTGGGATGAATGGATGCTCCTCGCCACACAAATTGTTCCAACAGGAGGCAAAGTTGATGCCACAGACGAGACACCTCTTTGATCGGGTGTGAGGTGGCCAAGGGAAATTGCTGAACGCCCACTTATTTGGTGTGGTAGTAGGGAGTGAGTTGTTTGGGCTGGCCATCCCCACCAGTTTCCTTGTTGTGGTGTGATATTCAGTGAGAATTACCCACTGGCTTCTGAGCATGGTCACTGGTATGGCTTGGGCATGTGTTAAAAAGAGAACAGACCCTTGTCTGAAAAAGAAGGATTTTTTTTATTACCTTTATTGGAATTTACCAAACATTCCTTCAGAAATACCTTTGTTTCTTAATCTTTTTACCTAGTAATTTAGGGAAAATAATTAATTCCTAATAACTTTAACAGCAAATACCGTTTTCCTGCGACGAAATCCGTGTTGTCGCTAGTAAGCACATAAACTGGTTTTGTTTCGTTCCACTTGAGGTCTTGCATAGCTTTTGCATGATCGAATAAAAAGAATATTTAAAGCCTGGCTGGCCCACACCTGAGTCTAAAAGAGCTCAGCGCTTTGGGGTTCGCTCTTTTCTCTGTCTAGGTTGTGTTTATTTTCCTAGAGTATCAGAGTACAGGTTTTACAAATCACGGCACAATCCGAAACCTACCAGAGGACCGGGCTGTGGCAGCGCGAGGCACAGACTTGCCCTTATTCGACATGGCATTTTAACTGGGATTCTGGAAAAGCAACATGGAAAGCTCATTAAAAAAACAAATCGTCCAATAAGCAGATGCCTTTGCTGAGGCAACGCAGATTCAATTTGAACCCCGCTTGCTGCCCGTAAATCAGGAATCCTGTCTGTTCACATTTGGATACTGCTATATTTGCTTTTTTTACCCTTTTTTTTTTTTTTTTTTTCCCCCCTCACGGCACTCGCACAACTTGCTCACGTATCCGATTACATTCCCGTTCAGACACCGAGCTGTTGCGTCGGTGTTTCAGTGTGGGACGAGGAAAGCTGTTGTTTCTCTGCAAGGCAAGGGGTGAGGATTAGCTTCTATCGGCCAGGAAAAGCCACGGGCGTAATGGCAGGAATGCGGTCGGCGTGAGGACCCCGTTGGCTGGGCTGTGGGGACTGGGAAGTGGGAGTTAAGTGAGGTTTCATGCTCCATCGCCCCTGTGGCACCGTCTGATCTATAGGCAACCTGTGACTTTCATCACTGAAATAACAGCACTCGAAAGCAGAACCTGTGAAATTTTTTATTTTTTTTTCCCCTCTTCCCCTCTCCATGCACTTCAGGCATGTTACGCTTTCATTTCTCATCATCCTTAGGGTTGTAGAAAGCAGATTTAAAAGCTACAGAGCTGGCTTACCTGGATGTTAGCGAGGGGACCCATCTCCATCGGCAGGCAGGGACTGGTTTCGGGGACAGTGTAAACTGAGTCTGCTGGGAAGACCAAGGGTAGAATACACCTTCAGCCCTCAGATGGAGGAATGAGATGGTACCAGCAGGGCCTTCCTTAATTCCCCCATTCAGAACTTGGGCTGGACACTGCCCTTTTTCAGAGCCAGCGGAAGGCAGAATGCTGTGCTCATCACTACCTTGTCCTGGGCCCTGGACATGAAGCTGTGCAGCATCCCTCTCAGAGATCACTCTCTGTTCTCCAAGACCATCAACCGCAGGACAGGTTTGAAACAGGAACTGTGTAGCTGTTATTAGACCAGCACTATGCAAGTGCCCTGCCAGGGGCTGACTGTGTTTTACATGGGACCAGCAGCCCTCTGAAGCACACACCGGTTTGTAGCTGGTGGACGTCAGTCTAAGAGTGCACCAAATAAAGTACATGGTGGCCTGGAACAGATAGTTTAGAACTAGGCTTGAATAGTTGAATTACACCTTCAGCTCACTGTAAGGTGCAGTAACAGCTGCAAGACGCAGCGGATGAAGGTGGAGTTGGGATTTCTGCTGCCTTGTGGACACAAGGGTGGCTGCAGTCTGCTGAGTTATCGTAGAATCATAGAATGGTTTGGGTTGGAACGGACCTTAAAGATCATCTAGTTCCAACCTCCCTGCCATGGGCAGGGACACCTCCCACTAGACCAGGTTGCTCAAGACCTCATCCAGTCTGGCCTTGGACACTTCCAGGGAGGGAGCATCCACAGCTTCCCTGGGTAACCTGTTCCAGTGCCTCACCACCCTCACTGTAAAGAATTTCCTTCTAATGTCTAATCTAAATGTACTCTCTTCTGGCTTAAAGCCATTTCCCCTCGTCTTGTCAGTACAAACTCTTGTAAAAAGCCCTTCCCCAGCTTTCTTGCAGGCCCTCTTCAGGTACTGGAAGGCTGCTATAAGGTGTCTCCGGAGCCTCCTCTTCTCTAGGCTGAACAGCCCCAACTCTTGCAGCCTGTCCCCATAGGAGAGGTGGGGGAATTTTATGCAAATCAATTGCATCCTTCAGGGGACTGGCGAGTTGCTGTTGTGAACCTCCTTTAGTAAAGCTTGTGTCCCTCCTATTAAAGTATTCTTTTAATTTTATTCTCCCCCCTCCCCTGAAACATAGTTGCCTTACTGGCAGGACTTGTACAGTTTTGTTTTTTTCTTTCTCTTAGAAATGTGACTCTTGGGGAGGGTGGGAGGAGAAGTAGTTTTAGAGGTTCTTCGGGCCAAAATCTGGTTTCAGTTACACTTCTGTACATTGGGGTGTAACTCCATTGGATTTGACTTCATTGATTGAACTGAGCAATCCAGATCAAGCCCTGGGCTTTTAAAGATGCCTAAGAAATTGTCCAAGAAGGAGGTTGCATTTTTGTTGTTGTTGTTTGGCCGGAGGGTGTGGTATTACGACAATAGTTGGGTTACTCATGCAGAAAGTCATCTTGGCTTTGTTAAGATCAGAAGCGAAGATATTTGTTTTAAGAGTTTACCAAAGATAGCTCCAGACAGCTTGGTTTTTAGTATCGGCAGTAGCACCAATAGAATCCGCAGCAGCCGGTGCTGGAGCGATGGCCGGGGTTAAATGAGGGTGGTTTTGGAAAGCGCACAGACACGGGTGATGTTGGGCTGTTGTAGATGGTTTGCCGAGCTGCTGCAAGCCTGGGATCGTTTTCTAATCATGTAGCTCAGGTTGGGAAATAGGAAACTGATTTTTTTTTTTTCCGTAGTAAATCGGTGCTTCATATCCAGTCTCAAAGCAGTGGAAAAACTTGTTCTTCAGGGCTATTTATGGGTTTTTCTTTTCTCCATGGACACCTCAGAACAATTCCAGTGAAGGAAGAGCAGTCGTGTTGCTAGAGAGCCAGTGTCATCAATGGCAGAGCTGGTCACTGGTTTTTTGGATTTTTTTATTTTTTTTTTTTCAATTCTATACAATGTGTCCAGTCTTAGCCTGATTTTTAAACCGTCTCGTTGTCCATAAAACATCGGCATCCGTTGTCGATTGATGCAGCCAATCGCAGACCACAAGGGTCAAGAAACTTCTTTATTTCCCATTTGACTATAAATGTGGCAGTAAAACCTAGACACAAAATAATTCTCAATACTCAGTTATTTCCCAAGGTTTACCTGGCAGTGCAAAGAGGAGGGAGCTGTTTGTGCCTTAGTTTAGACCTCGCCCCGCTGACTTGTTTCAGCCGAGCTGTGCCCGGCCTTTCTCAGCTTCCACGCGACGTGCCCTGTTGTGAATGAATATGCTGAAAGCCGCACTTTTCTTCACACCCACGCAGGCATAACAGAAATGTTTACAAAAGGAGGACCGCTCTTAGTAATCACTCCAAATTTTTCAAGTGCAAATGCCAACTCAAAGGGGCTGCTACATCCTTTGCTGTTGTTGAGTGCTCTGCTAGCCCTTCCCCACCGTTGCCATACAGGAAAATGGAGGGCTTTCGCCTGAGCCATTCTCTTTATTTTTGTATTATTATTTTGCCTTGTTTTGGAGGAAATTCCTTTAGGGAGGAATCCACATTCACTCTGCCTCAGAGCTCTAAGGTTTCTCATCCGTTCTGGGTTTTTTGCGATTCAGAAGATGTGCTGTGCCTGCAGAGCACGTGGTGCTTTGGGTGACAGCACAAAACCCCTGGCCCGCAAGGACCCATCAGGCCACGCGTTAGCCTGCCAGCCAGAGTGAACAGGAAAGCTTGTCTTTGTGTAGGAGGCCGAGGAAGACCTCTCACAAATCCTCTGGTATTTGCTAAATAGTCACTCCCCCGCTTCTGTACCCAAGCAAGGAGCAGTTGGCCTTCCTAAGGACATTGTTGTGTTTCCCTCAGAAGCATTTATGTGTATCTACCCTGGAAGTGCTGTTCTGGCAACCTCCCGTGGTGCCCCCAGCACCCTCCTTACCCCTAGGAGGTTTGGTTTGGTTGTGTGTGAGACCAGAAGAGATGGGCTGGTTGGGCCTCGGTGGCCAAAGTCTCTGCTCCAGCAGCATTGCAAGGAACATCTGCTGGTGGGACCAAAGGGTGTCACGTGAGCCGCAGCTGCGTGTCCACCTTCAAGGACTAGACTGGGGAGCTTTGGACTCTGCCTTGCAACATTTTACTCTGAAGATTGGGCAATGCCACTGAGCAGCAACGTTTATCCTGGGGCTAGCAGAACATCGAGGGCATTTTACTGGTCTCTGCTCTCATGTCCATGCAAACCTTGGCTGCTATCAGTCAGCAGATGCAGATTTTAGCGCATTTACTCTAGGATCTGGTGAAACTTGTATCTTCACTTTCCGGTTGCCTAACGGGTCAAAGATAACTCTTGAAGCCAGTAAGCCCCAGGGCAAAATTCCCTACCCTGCCTCGACCATGACCTCAGCCATGCCTCGGTGTGGAGAAATGGCAGTAACCATGCAGCCTGGGGTATTATGACCTTCTCCTCGGTCACTGAGCTCTGATGCATCATCTGATGGTCTATTTGGTTGAGGATTTTTTCTGTTTATTATTTCCTATGCCCTGAGAAGAAATATTCTCATTTCCCTGGAGCAAAGTTGCTTGTGCTCTAGTTTCAGAGGGGCTGAAGCTTGTCCCTTAATATCTGTATTGAAAGCTTCCAGCTGAGATAAGCACCCCATGTTGTAAGTGAGGTACTCAGAGAGTACCTGCACCTTAAAGAAATGACCAACTAAACATGCAATATATCACTGTTGTCCTTAAATTTAGATAGAAATTGTGTCAAATGGAGATTGGGTGAGTTACCCAAATCCAACAGGAGATCTGTTTCAGGGCCAGAAACAGTTAAGTCACAGCACATCGTCTTTACTAACAGTTCATCCTCATTTTTCTCTTTCTCTAATATGCTTTGCTGTGTAAAATCTCACAATATTGGACTCATGAAGGGCTGAAATCAAATATATATCTAAAAAAGAAATGTGGTATTGCGGCTCGGGGGAGTTACTAAGCTATAGAAACCCTGTATTAATTGAAGCTACATGTTTTAAGAATATACAGTATGTTTTTGGGTCAGCTGATGGTCCATCCAGCCTCATATTCTGCCTCTGACAGTGCAGTATGAGGTACTGGTTTGAAAGACCACATGAGCCTCTGAAAGACCACTTTTTGTCATTGGTCCTTTGTGTGTCCACACTGGCTTTCCCAGTTGTTGGATGAAGGATGTTGGGTGTAAAATCGAGTCTAGCGTGGGTGATCAAAGCAGTGAAGGTACTAGAGACACTCAAGATTTTCTCATGCCGTGAGGACTGAACTACCAGACGTGGCATGAACTTCCAGAAGGCAGCTCCTTTCCTGAAGTTGTTACTATCTTAGACCAAAATCCAGTAAAAACATCCTCTGCCGTGATTTTTTTTTTTCAGCCTTTACCTACTTCCTTCCAGCTTTTGAGCTGACCTAAAATTGAAACTTTTAAGGGACTCTGTTTTAAATTCGGAAGCAGGGATTGAAAAGCTCTCGGTTTTTGAAGGAGCTTGGATTTGAGATTGTGCTCCTGACACATCATTAATTTTAAGACTGTTTTCCCAGCAGGCCTAGGATTTCTGTTCCCAGTTGAAGATCATTTACCATTGACTGCATGGTGAATTATAGTAGTGGAATGAGGCAGAGAAATATGTCAATAGCAGATAAAACAAGGAGCAGTCAGTCAGATTTGAACCTGCGCCAACCTATACAACTCTCGCCTTGAAATTGTTAAAACAAAGAAGTTCATTACATTTAATGATCCAGTGTCCTTTAGATTTCTGAGGAGTTTATGTTAACCATTTATATTACTCAGCTCTAATATAAATGGCAAACTCCAGGAAAATCCTCTTAAAATTAAATTGGAAAGTGATGGGGGGGGGCAGAGTTATGTATCTATATAGTTATTTTGCTTCAAGGAAGTATCTGCTTTCCAGACATCTCTTCAAACAAATCATGTCTGAACAGAAAAAATAAACAAGGAATAGCTGAAACTACAAGGTTTTGCTGTGTGGAAGAGCTGGGAAAGGAGTTAAAAAAAAAAATTAAAAAAAAGTTGAATTTCCTGAAAAAGTGCCTTTGCTTATGCCACGTGGCTATCAGTTACTGCCTACCAAAGAGAGCCTTAGCACAGCGCTCTGATGTAGCAGGTTCTCCAAATTGAGTCGACCTGCCGTTCTTTACTAAAAATATTGAGGAGGATTTGGAGGGAGGTGTTCCAATTTCTACGAGCCAGTTCAGAGAGGGTTTTTTGTTTATCGTGCAGTGCCCAAAACAAAATTTGAGGTTGAAAGTGCTTTGTTTTTATCTATGTAAAGAAATAAAAATAATAATTTATGAGGCATTCAGTGGTATCTTTATCACCAGATATTAACTGAGAGCAAATGGTTTATAAATCCAAACACCAGTGAGTAAAACTAGGTCTCCCTCTCTCACTTAGTGCAATCCACCAGCACTTCAGCAAAAACTAAACTGTATTTATCCCTAAAATTGTTTCATCCATAGTGAGGTGTAGCAAGTACATCAAAGGGATCATTAGCCTCCGATAGTTATCCCAAACTATTTGGTTTCATATTGTTGTCATTGAGATGACTGTAGGTAGATGGGCCAGTACCCAAAAGTGACATTTTTGGATGGATGCTGACAAGATTAATGACATTTTCCTTCTTGGATCGTATTTTCAGCACTGAAAACACCACTGTGTGATGTTTGAACTGGATAACAACTTGACAGGCATGCCAAGTGCTGGCTGTAGAATTTCTCCACCTCTGAAGTCCACTTCCTAAGCTCAGGCCTAGGTCTCGGACTTGGTGTCTGCTTATCTGTCCGAATCCTCAAGGGCTGGCAAGACTTAGCATAACATGTTGTTAGACCTGGATGACAGACACCAGGGATTTGCAGCACAGCTGTTAGATCTTTTCGAACTCTGCTCACTGCTCTGTTCATTTCCCCCAAAAATTGTTATCAGGAGGGAGAAGCGCAGAGCGAGGCTTGAAGGGGTTGAGTCCTAGAGGAGCAGGTTGTGTTTCATGACATTCTCATTCCGTATAGCACTGATGTGTGTACGCTCAGTAATCCCACCTCGTTCGATTAGGCTGATGATGCCCTAAAATTTTTCTTCCTTTGTAAAAATTTTTCTCTTTTTTTTGTTCTTTTTCCCTCCCCCCCTAGACCCCAGGCAGGCGCAGTCATCCCCGCCATGGTCCTATGACCAGTCTTACCCATCCTACTTGAGCCAGATGACTTCTCCGTCCATTCACTCCACAACTCCCCTGTCCTCCACTCGAGGCACAGGACTTCCAGCCATTACCGATGTGCCCAGACGCCTCTCAGGTAAAGACCTTGTTTTGCCTAAAACGATTCTGCAGATAGGGAAAGGACTGGCAGAGGCTGCCTCCTTGGCCTCAGATAAACCATAATAAGAAGAGCAAAGCTCAGTCGGTGATAACGGGGTTTACCGCACGGTGGGCTGGGGTCGGAGTCCCTTTTTTTTTTTTCCAAAGTGGAAGGGCTGCTGTGTTGCTCTGAGCATGTATCGTCTGAATGTCTCTAGGTCCATTTCAGATCAGACTATTTTTCAGTTGTGAACCTGATGCTATGAACAAATTCTATTTTTTTCCCCCCTCCAAGAGGGCGTTTGCTTGCATGTTTTAAAGTAATTGTGAAAGTCTCTATTTTTTGGTGCTTTACTTTTTGTGGTATGTGATGTTAGGCATCCTAGACACACAGATGCCTTTCTTTCTGCAGTAGTTAAGGCTAAGGTTCATTCACCTGCATTTCAATCCAGTAGCTCAAGAAAGCCGACTTCCGTAGTTAATGTGTACTTAAGATGTCTATCAGAAACTAGCTGAGTCACTTTAGGGTAAAGATTGGACAAATTGTGCTTTGGAATGATGCAGGAGAGAGGAAATACATTTAGAAACATAGACAAGACAGCAGTGAAGAACTGAGACTGGTTGGGTTTTTTCTTTTTTATCAAACAAATGTACATTTACATACTATGCAATTCATCTGTAATGGTCTCAGGGATAAAACCATCCGTGTGAAGTAATCTGATTGCCCCAGAGTAAGATAGAGCCTGTCATGGCACACAGTCACCTTCTATATCTTGCCAAAAATGAGGAACCTTAGGGGAGGGAGGCTCAGTATTAAAACTCCAACCTTGCAAGTGTGGAAATATTAGCTGTGTATGCCAAAAAAAGCATGTGTAATGTAAAGAAAGCCTTTATGATTCATTAATGAAAACCAAAGAATCAGTCTTATTACATCTATTTTTTTGCGTGTTTGCAAGATATTATTCTAATCTCGGATGCTGCTGCCATACACCTGTTTGACTCGCGGCCAGGTGAATTTCTTGCTGTCGTGTTTTTTCCCTTCCACCAAGCTCACAGCGCTGGAAATGCGGAGCACTCCACTGGGCCGCATCACTGACGAGCTGAACGGCAGCCAGCGGGCCTGTAGGATTTGATTAGCGTAGACTCCTTCATTTCTTTCATCTTGGAGGAGGGAAGCTTTGTTTCTCAAACAAACAGCTGCAAAAAAACCTCCTCTGCGGTCCTAGTGCGCTCTGCCTTCTCAGAGATGCCAAACAGCTCCATGTGGGTTGAGGGTTGGAGGGTGGTGGAGCAGGTTCCCGCGGGCTTTCTGTGCAGTGCGCTGTCTTGGTGCAAAAAAAAACAAAACCCAAACTCGACCGGCTTGACGCTGAGGAAATGCTTTGATTGGCCCCAAACAGGTTCCCTTTTGAGTCAGAGCCTCCTGATGGTCCGTGTTGTCAAGTGGGTTATTTTTGCAACTGTGCCCCCAGCAATACCTCCAGGAGAGGCTGGGCTGGGACCCTGGCAGCTGTACCGCAGCTTACTTGCCCTGCAGCCCTTGCTTGTCTGTGTGTATTCAGACGTGAGCGCCTGGCGTGTGGGCACAGGCAGAATGACTAAAAGACCTGGCTGTGTACGTTGTGTGGCCGCAAACTGAACTTTTCTGCCGCGCGCTACAGTCGGTCGCCTTCACGCTTCTTGCCCTTCGTCTTTTGGGGGCTCCACCAGCGCCTCTGCAATGCTCTTAAGCTTCTCCCAGCGTGGGGATCTTGCTTCCAGTTAGATTCAAGATTGAATAAGAGGACTTTGCTCTGCCAGAGATTGTCTCCGCTCTTCGCTGACGTTCAGAACTACACAGCGGCGTTCCTGGGTGGAGGATGAGCTCTGATGCTCAGGCTGCAAGGAGGCACATTGCAGCTCCAGCCACAAAGCCTGCAGCTCCTCGCAAGGGTTTCTACCTAGCAGTGCCACAGGCAGGGAGAGAGGGATCTGACCCCTTTTGTGGATAAATACCAGAGAGAAATGCAAGTTTAAAGCTGCTCCTTAGACCAACAGGCTTATCCCTAGCACACGGAGAAACGTGGATCTCCACTTAGTTACTCGATAGGTATTTCAGAGCAGAACAGAGCTTTGATGGGGGAAAAAAAATAGCTGCTGAGAAACAGTAAAAAATATAGAAAACTTCAGTGCATGAGGGAGAAATTAGAGTTTTACAAGGCCTTGAATAAAACCAAACTTTGCTTTCTGATACAGTGGCAGAAATCTGATTATCAAGGCTATTAAAAGTATACAAGGTAATTTTAATGAATGCCATATTTACTGCCTGTTGCTTAGCATCATGCAGGAGGAAAAATGGGGAAAACTTCCCCCATAGGCTTTGGATGTCACACCTACAGGCACAGGACTTCCTACCTGCCACAATTTCACATCACCTGACCGTTCCACAGGCCTCCATGGCTCTGCCTAGACAACTGCTTAAGTTGTGCTCACCTGGCTGTTGAAAACATGCCATCTAATAAAGCAATGTGTCCTTCAGAAGAGTTACTCCTGGTTGTATTGCCAGTTGCAACCCTTATGAGCTGTTTGTGATGGTACTCCCATGACACAGGTTAGGCTGAGCATCAGAAGTTTGGGGCTGTATGAGAGGAGATGGTGGGGGGACTGCCATAGCACATCATGCAGTTCTCCATCCCATGGGAGAGGGGAAAAGGGCAGGAGGCTACAACCCTGAGGAGTAACTTAGGCAGGCTGGTATGATGTGGCTGAACTGGTCGTGCCGGTGTCTAGACTGGTATCTTTGCACAGCTGAAATGTTTGCATGTATGCTGCAGGCACGTGCAAATGAGCACCCATGGCTGTCAAGCTTCAAGTATTCGTCTTTTCTTCTCCAAATGGGGATCAGGGCTGTATTTGCAGTGTCATACAACTAATCATAGTATCATAGAATCATAGAATGCCAGGTTGGAAGGGACCTCAAGGATCATATTTGGGCAGTTTTCAGCAGCAATAACTGAAAAGCAAAGCAAAAAAAAAAGTTTATCCAGCATCACTCGTGCAACTTTTGAACCAATGATCTGTCTGGTGCATAAATCTCGTGTTCACATCAAGAATAAATAAAAAAGCAGCTCACGAGGCCATGCAATTGCCTTACCTTATTGCACCAACTCTGCCATAAAAAGCGCAGGATTCCCCATATTTTATTGAAATATCTGTCTGCTCAGACTTCCCCAGAAGACGGTGAAAGTTGGTGGCCTAGCAGATTAATATTCTTAATTAAATAATATTGTAGTGGAAACCATGGGAATATATGAACACGGTCATTTTAGAGAGAGTTTTGCCTGAGGGACGTAGTCTTATTGCATGATTCACAGCGACTGCACTTGGGCTTTGTGTCCTATGCATAACCAAAGTGCATGTGGGAAGGGGAGCATGAGTGTCTATTATGTAATTAATGCATATGATTCATATAAATACGCATCACAGCCATTTTACATAAAGCTTTGGGGCTGATCCAACAAGTCCTCAGCACAAGTAAGAAAGTTCAGAGCAGGGAGTGCAAGATGGGTTGTTCCTGCAGTCACAGGAGGGCTGCTCCGTCGCAGGTGAAAGAGGGACGGGTGTAGATATCTCCAGGGTAGACATCCATACCTGAGACAGTCTCCCTCAGCTCCCTTTTGAGCCAGTGGGAACAAACTGGAGTTTGCAGGACTTAACCAGTCTCCAGATGAGCTGTACTGGTCCCTGACAGTGCCTTGGAAGAGCTTGTTTGTCTCCACGGGCTCTAGAATCATAGAACGGTTTAGGTTGGAAGGGACCTCCGAAGGTCTTCTAGTCCAGCCCCCCTGCAGGGAGCAGGGACATCCTCAAGTAGATCAGGTTGCTGAGAGGTTTGTAGAGCCTCACCTTGAGTATCTCACCTAGTCTCTAAAGTGAGCCTAGGTGAGTAGTTCAGGTACAGGCACGTCTGATCTGATAGTGTGCAGTTGGTGAGGTGATTTAAGAGATGATTTAACTGTCCCATGAACATATCCATAGCACAGCCTTGTTACAATTCAGTCCAGATTTAACCCTGCCTTGCCCGGACCTCTACTTGCTCTGGGATTGCAGGGTTTGAGCTGGAATTTAATTTTGTTGAGAATACTGAGAAGAAAGGTGGGGAGACTTATTCTTCCTATACTTTTACCTCCTTATCCTTCTGGCTAAATGCTAGTCTCTTGCTATTTGCTTCACCTTTGAGAGAAATGTGTGGAGTCAAGGTTCTGTAGATGCTGGAGGACCTGTCCTGCAAGTGTAACATGAACATGGTCGGTGCCCATCCTACACAACTGTGTTTGACAAATAACCAGATGGCAAAGGAGAAAATTAAAACTGAGTCTAAATAACAGGACAGATCACCAAACCTACCTTTTCCAGCTCTAGGCTCTCACTCTTTGCAGATAGTTTTCATCTGGGTATCCTGGCCACCATGCCCAAACTCTCCCATCCCCACAGTGTGCAGGGTGGATTTTGTCGTCTTTATATTTCCCGTGTCACTGAATAGCGACATGCTGAGAGAGATGAGGGACATGCTGAGCTCAGCCTTTAAACAACAGAAGTTTGCAGACCCATCCATCAGAATGAAAATGGCTAGAAAGTGTATCTTTACCAATAAATTACAGTGGTAAGGACTACGCTGTTAAATACCAGTACTGTTAAATTGTCGACGAGGTTGGTTTTGAGCAAGGTTGGCCAGCGTGGTTGCAAACAGGTCCCAGCCGTGGTTTGGGAATGAGCAGAGTCCCAAACCTGTTCCCGTGGGCAGCTTGGAGGCAGCCACTCTGTTGTGGAGGGTAAAAGGATTTAGAATTACAACTGTGGCCAGATCATCCTGGCTGGACTTAGAGCCAGAGCCTGGCTGTTTGCTAGTTTGAGTGTAGCCAAACTTTCCCATTAATTCATCTTGCTCTGTAGATACTACCACATCGTTTTGGACCATCCTGGACCTTCAGCAGAGATACTGAATTTAAGAAATATTCCTATTTTCCCAGCTCACTGAGGGCTGGCAAGTAAAAATGCACCCTGTGAATGCCAGCCATGCTCTAATCAATGACAAGTTCCTTTGCACAGTTAAATTTTCATTCTTGTAAGCCTACAAATCTTAAAAAAACCCCAACATATGATAGAAGCAGCTCCAGCTGAACCTCTGGATTTAGTGTCTGAATATTAATGCGAAAGTGGCTCACAGCACTGGGCCATTTTTTCTTGAGGTCCCGTACTGGTTGTCAGCGTGGTTTTCTAACCCTGAATGTGAATTACCTTGGATTTTGCTTAATGTCGCCTACACACGTGATCTTCAGAATAAGGATTTTCTCCTTTAGGAGGATTTGATCTTTGAAGAATATTAACTTTAAGAAAGAAAAGTTGTTGATTTTCTTCTAAGGAGCTCAGAAAACTTTACAACGACTAAGTAAAGCGGTCATGTGAAGTAGCTATTCCTGCAGCCTTTAAATTCCTACAAACTTCATTAGATGGTAACTAACTTCATTGTGGGTAACAAGCACATTTCAGGATGGGAGCCTTCATAAGAGAAGGCATTAGTGCTGCCTCCAACATACAGTTCCTTTCCTCTTTACGTGCCCTGGGAAGCAGAGAAACGGTTAATACTGTGGCAATTGCCAGCAGTGGCTTTAGTGTTAGCAGCTCCTGAAATGAATGAGCAGTTCACGCTTCAGCAATATTGTCTCAGGCTCTTGGCAAACCCAAGAAGCCAACTCTGTTTCTGGTGCGCTTGCTACGCTGAGATGTTTTTCTTGGTGACTATAACAATTTTCGCTCTGTCTTCTTTTTTCTTTTTTTTTTTTCAAATGGAAGCTGAAAGACTCAAGGTTGTCTCTGTCTCCATTTCTCCCAACTAATTTTCAATGCCTTCCCTGCGAGGTGACACTGAGTTAAGGCAAAGTAAAGAACTTCGGGGGAGCTCGGGTCTTCAGAAACAACCCGCTCATTTTGCTACCCTCCCTAAACTTGTAACTTCTCTCTCTTTTTTTTTTTTTTTTTCTTTCTTTTCATTTTTCAGTGGTTCTATTTATTTTGTTTACCGCAGGTTTTCCATTTTTAGTCTCCTGCCCACTTGGTGCCACTTGGGAATCTCTGCACCTTGGCACTCGTCTGTGGGGTTTCGGTACCAGCCTCTGCTGGGTAGAATCTCTCATTGGAGTAATTGTCCAGAAGATGCGTTGCATGATCCCTACCTCAAGGACGAAGGCCAAATTTTTCTAGCGTGGGTGGCCTCAAATTAGGCACCTATACCCATATTTAGGTGGTAAAACCAGTGGGCTGATTTTCAGCTGTTTGAATATTATAATACGTGTCTTTAAGCCCTTTTCATTTACTTAAAACGGCTGTCGGGAGAGGAAATAAACAGGAAAAATGAAGGCAGAGGAAAAGAGTTTTTATTCCTGAAATAAGGGATTTAAAAAAATACCGAAAAGAAACAAGTGGAATGTTTTTAAATGGAATAAATTTGTTGCTGATACAGGCAGGAAATAGCACACTCAAATATATGTGGATGTATAGATATATTTTTATCTGAGCTTTATTTTTTTGCAATGTGTTTTATATTTAGGACACATATCAAGATTTGCATCTGTTTCCAGAACTTGCTGCTAACAGTTAGTAATGATGCCAAAACATACTTTAGTTCCAGCTTGAGACCAAATGATATTCAGGGCGCTTTTTTATTACTAATTTAGGGTCTGATATTAATTAAGGAAATTTTCCATAAGTGCCAGGCCTTTTCTGAAGAACTCATTAAAATTATATTAACTTAAACCGGAATCACAGTCTGAGCATGTTTTGTAATGATTATTCTTACTGACTCTGCTGGGTTTTGTAAACAGAATGCTAATTGTTAATGGGGTAACCGGGCGCTCGATTCCAGACTTTCAAAGGGACAGATCCTGAGGCATTACCTAGATGTGCACTCCCAGTAGAGTCCATAAGCTCCTTAACAGGAAGGCTGTGGGACCAAACTCTTTCTTTCATCCTTGTGCAAAAGAGCACGATAATTTCTCCGTTCCATCAGTGGAATCACAATGGATTTCTACCCAGGATGGAGCCAGTGGTGGTGGCTGGTGCAGGACCACGTGTGTCCTGATACAGGGAAGGAATCTTAACTCCATATGTGTAGCTCTCTGGTACATATAGGATGATCAGGATCACTTATTTTGCCTTTAGTTTTCTTGAGTGTTTGTTGCACTGAATTTTATGAAATGGTTCCATAAAATGTGGGCGAATTTGGTCCTGCTCAGACTTTGGCTATGTTTGGTACAAGATAAGTATAAAAGTATCTTCTGTCCTCCAGGAGTTGTATGGCTTAAAAGCCCCGATTCTGCAAATCTTATGCTAAATAATACAATTCAAGAGGTAAAACCCACTGCTGGTAGAAATAGCTGGATCTGCCTTGACTTTCAGTGAACTTTCCTCTCATTTCTGTCCATGCGTAATCTGACCATGCTGAATCGGGTCAGGAAGGGAGTGTTGGAGCCTAGCAGGGCTACGCAACACCTTTTTGAAGTGGTTTAGTAATGGTTGTTGGCCGCATTCTACAGATGTCCAAATCCCCTCCCCTCTTGATGGGTATTTTAGCGGAAAATGATCTGGTGTCACACCAGCTTGGCTGGCAGATTTAAAAGAGCTTTGGTGTTGGTGATGTTGGGCTGATGCTGGGGACCAAAGGAGAAGAGCCACGCAAGCAACTCAGGCTTTCTGTGGTTGTAGAAAAGAAAACAACGTAGGCAGGGAAGGAGAGGAAGATGCATGAGATAAAATGAAGGCACTCACTTTCACGTGGCACATAAAGAATGTTATTAAGAAAGAAGGAACTATTTCATATGCATAAAGGGAGGGTATTTGGGGACGCTAATCTGGAAATCTCTTCATATTTGCTTTCAGACTGACTCAAAAAAAAGAGTGAGAGAAGGGATCAAAGCAGTTGATGCCTTCCTGAGCTTGGGACAGGTTCCCCATGTCCTCAAGAGCAGTGTGCGGGTGGTGCAGGGTTCCCTTTGGCAGAGCCCAACCCTGCACCCACACAGTATTCAATGACAGTGCTTCTGTGTCCAGGAAGCTTTTGTGGAGGCCAAGGATTTTAGCAATCGTGGAGCTTCATCTACAAAGTTGGGGAAAGAATAATTTGAATAAGTAACTTTCCACAGATACATAGATTCATAGGTTATCGATACAGTGAAGTTCATATGATCATCTGCTTTGAACCCAACTGTAAGATTTCCCCAAATTAGCTCTCATTTGAACTTGAGGATAACCTTTAGAAAAAAAACAAAACAAAAACAACCAAAACCAACAAACAAAACACAAAATCTCAGTTGGTCTTCATTTAAAAATTTCCAGGCAAGCAAAATCCACCGCAACTTTTGGTTACAGATGCTAATTAAGCTCCCTTTGGAAATGTGGGTCTTATTACTAGTCTGAATTTGTCTAACTTGAGTTTCCACTCATTTGAACTTGCCGTAACTTTGTCGGCCAGATTGCAGCACCGATTTTTATTTCTGAGGTTCGAGGGGGTTCCTGTGGCAGATACAATAAGATGAGTGAGATAGGAGGTTGCTGTGGTGGGGCTCAGGGGGATGGCAGAAGCCAAGGGGCACTGGATGTTGCGGGACGCAGAACTGGTTTGACGTGCGAGGAAGCTGGAGGGGCACTGCATAAAGATACTTCAGTCATATAAGTTTACTGTGCGTTCACTGTGATCTATCAAGTAGTGGAAGTTCCCTTCCCTAATCAGCCAAACTCCTACGGCATCCGCTGCAAAGGAGTTATTTTTGGTTCAGTTACTAGTGGGACTCTACTTTTCCAACCCACCTGAAAAAACGCACTGAGAAAGCATTTTTCACCGACTTTGTGGGCTTCTGCAATGCCTTCAGGAATTTTTCTGCTTTTTTACTTGCCCAATTGTAAAGTCCCTCCCATTTTTTTCCAACAAAATGAATTTAATTCCATTCACCCATTGCCCTAGATAGAGATGCAGGAATAGAACAACAGGATAAGCATTCTCCCCTAGTTTTCATACTCTGTTTATCTTTTAATTTTACGAAATGCAGCTGTAGTCACGGGGGGCTTTTTCCTCCCTGTTTAGTTAGCATTTGCTCTGTCAAAAGCAAAGAGAAGCCTGCAGCTCAGAACTCAGGCTGTGGCCCCATTGAGTAGAAGACACCCAGACAGAGCAGCCTCTTTGCTCTCCACATTCGTAATTAATGCACAGGCAAATTTGCTAATAGAGTTGAAACTACGTTAAATCCTTTGCATGAAATTCTGGCAAAAGCGGTTATCACACATTTAATGCAGGGCATTTTGTGGCAGAGGAGAGGAGTCAGTGTGCTGCATCTTCGGCCCTATCTGGGCCGTATCACCGCCAAGCTTCCCGGGCGTTTTTTTCTGAAGTTCTCTCTAACCATTCACTTGACCTTTTATCCTGTCGTAGTCATGAATATTTGCACAATATATTGGTTTGGAATATAGAGTTGCTGAGTGTAAGCAGCTGGAGAAAACCCTCTTGGGCTCTTGTGAGAGACAGGAGGAGCAACTATGCTGAGAGAAGGGGAGCACCAGCAGAGAAAAACATCCTGGGGGATTTAAAGCAAGGATCAATTCTGCAAGTAAGATCACAGAATCACAGAATGGTAGGGGTTGGAAGGGACCTTGGAAGATCATCTAGTCCAATCTCCCTGCCAGAGTAGGATCACCTAGATTAGGTCACACAGGAACACATCCAAGCGGGTTTTGAATGTCTCCAGAGCAGGAGACTCCACAACCTCTCTGGGCAGCCTGTTCCAGTGCTCTGTCACCCTCACAGTGAAAAAGATTTTCTTTATGTTTACATGGAACCTCCTGTGTCCCGGCTTGCACCCGTTGCCCCTTGTTCTATCATTGGACGCCACTGAGAAGAGCCTGGCTCCGTCCTCCTAACGCTTGCCCTTTACATACTTATGAACATTAAAATGGAGGGGTAGGGCATCTCACGTCAATCTTTCTGCCTCCTAACCTCACATTTCTCTGGCGGTGAGAAGTGGGAGGTGGTATACTTGGATTAGGAGCAGTACCTACAAAGCCTCTTTCATTTATCTGAGATGAAAAGCCCCTACACGAGCTGTGGTGGAGCCAGATGCATGGTGTCCACTCGTTATTTCCAGTGGTTAACTGGGCTATTGGTGTCTGATCCATAGGCATCAGTGCTTTTTAATGCTCTTTTCTATTAAACAAGCACTGTCTAGAATTGGCAGCGTATGATGAAGCCGGCAGCTCAAGTTGTGTCCACTTTGCTTTAGTTTATATAATGAGGCTGTGCAGTGGGCTTGCTTGGGAAACAGGCTTGCAGCGCAGCTACGGAACCAAATGTATAAGGCATGTAATTGTTCGGTGATAGATGTCTGTACTAACACTGCCTGCCGGATTTAATTCTGTGCTGAAATTGTGTTCCGTGTTCTGTTGAAAGCTGAACGTGGGATTGAAGGGAGATTTCCGCGAACTGGAGATCAGTCCCCTTGCCAGTCCCCTTGACAAGGCTGCTTGTGAGGTTTTGACTTTAGCTGGAGAACTCAAGTTTGGCTACTGCAGGGAACACGGTTCAGTGATCAAAGTGACGGTTGTATTTGTGAATAGCTAATGGGCCGTTGTTGGAATCGCCGCTGACCACGCGACAGGCAGCGACTGCTGATGTTGTTTGTATTGGTGTAGTTTCTGGAAGTCCGATCCCGTTGTGCTAAGGACGATGCAATTAAAGAAGAGGAGGAAAAAAAGAGAGATCAACGCTGTCCTCTATGAATTTGGACTCATAAATACAGTACAGCTGGTTAGAAGATGTATAGGAGAACACAGGAGGGAATTGAGGAAACACAAAGAGAGCTGGCGAGGTGATAGCGGTGGCTGCAGCTTCGCTAGAGCCGGATGGTGGTGAGCATGGGTCAGATGCAAGTACAAGGGTGATGTTTGAAGGAGGGTGCTGGGATAGCTTTGTGGCTCTTCACCTCCTCTCAGGCTTCAGGAGCATCAGGACAGAAAGCACAAAGCTGGTCATTACAGCCTGTAATAAGAGGCAAGCAGTGCAGTTGAGTATCATCATTGAAAAAGGTGAGTGGGGCAGAAGATTGGCCCCACCAGGTTAGACCAAGGGTCCATCCAGCATGACCAAAGGATCCATCCAGCGTGACCAAGGGTCCATCAGCGTGGCCAAAAGCGGTTGCTCAGTTCCCCTGTAGTGCAAAACCGGAACACATACATTCCCAAGCTATAGAGGTTTCCAAAGTTGGAAGTTTGTATCTGGATCATGGTATTTAATAGCGTTTGATAGAGCTCTGTGAATCTACTTACCCTTAGGTAGGTGGGAATAACACCAAAGGAACCGCAAGATCAATCCTTTTCTTTCCTATAGGTCTGTAGTATTGTCATATAGGACTGACAGGCACCTCGTGAAATCATATGATCTGTGCCCTTCTGTGCAGAAATAGGATCAAACATCTGCAGGTCATTCCTCTTAAGTGTAGCCAACTAGTTACATCCAGTGCTGCCACTGAAAACAAAAATAAAACCATGTCCCAAAGAAGGAAAAATCCCAGCCAAAAGCTTCATTAAGGTTGAAATAGATCATTTTGGTGCAGTTGAAAGATTTTTAGAAAATAAACTTGAAAACAAAGGGAAGTCAAAGCTAACATTATAAAAGAATATATGAATAAATGGTTGAGAAGTGGGGGGGGCTCTGTGAATACATTCGAAATATTCCTGGACTTCTGAATGAGACTGATGACCATCGAGTCATCCCTGCAGCCTGGTGAATATACCTAGAGTGGCGGAGGGTTTGTCAGCAGTGAGAGAGTAGACAACCCTGTGAGAAGGAGCACAAACATTTAGATAGCCTCTAGGATGCAGATTGAGAAGACTGGGCTCTGACCTGACTGTCCTGACTGAGGACTGAAAATTAGACCTTTCTGCAGAGGTGGCTGGTTTACCAAGTAGGAAGGGAAACAAGTGCCTCAAAAACACCAGGAGGGCTGTTGACCCAAAATCTCTGCAACATAAGCCTGAGATGAAATGGCTCATTGGAAGAGGCGTCTCGCAGGAGCTCCTCAGAGGAAGTCCCCGGGAACTGTGATGTGGATGCTGGCATGGCTGGAGGAGCCGCAGAGGAATCCTGGCAATGGGAAAAAGGCACCTCTCTTCCCCTTTCTTCCCTCTTCCTCTCTCAAATATCTCCCTCTAAAGGGATTTTTTGTTTGTTTTTCTTTTCATTTTGATTCCTGCTAAAAACCGACCCGTGTTGTTTTTTTTATGGGTGAAAAGGAGCGCAGGGGAGGATCTAAGTACCACCGGAGCCTAATTAGGAGCCACCGTATTAGATTCCAAAATTAGATAGGAAGCTGGGTTTAAGGGTAGGCCAAACCCAACCAGTTCCTAGTTTGGCCTGGCCCACGTAGGTGGGCCAGACTGGTTTGGAGCCGTTTTGAGGACAGGCTGCTTGCCCGTGGAGGAAGCCGTTCCAGCCGCAGTGGAGCTGGAGCGTGGCGCCTGGTCCTCAGCCGGGCCAGCTTCTGCTCTCACCGGTCTGCTCTGCAGATGCACTGGAGGAGTGTTTAGTATAAAGCACTTCTAGATGTTGCTTTCCTGAGCCAATGAAGACAACTGAAGATGATAATTCAGGCTGACTTTGTCCACCTCATTTTTTATTTCAGATATTGGGATTGTGTGTGAATGTTTATTTTAAGCCAAGTCCTCCTTACTCTATCAGACTTCCACCTTTTCTGTGTCTTCACCTCTTGAAGATCTTGTAAAAAATGTCTGATGGGTTTTGTCTTTAATCTTTGTAACTTTGTAGCACCTTCCAACAAAGGATTTCATAGTGTTTTCCAAACTGTTACTGACCTTTGTCACTTGGCTAATATTAAATAAAGCTAATACTAGTATTAAAAAATCCATCTTATAGCAAGCAAACCATAGCCAGGAAAATCAAATTAGATGCCCAAAGTCACAAAACAAATCAGTAACAAAAGCCAGAAAGCAATGGATCACATTTCCCCCTTTAACAATCCTAATGGATAACTGGGCTTGCTAAACTTCTAAATCACAAGTGGGGTTTTTTACCAATAGGCAATTATCCTCTGCAATATCTCCATGATACATTTATTTTTGACCAGCCCAGTTAGAAGTTGTCCAGGCTCTCTTTTGAAATAAGCAACTTCAGAGACTAGTCAGAGACTATCCTGAGTTAAGGCTGAGTTAGACTGTGGAAGGAGTGCACATTTCGACAGCCTATGGCAAACATAAGGCGGTGAGTCTTAATTCTCTCTTACAGAATTGGTGTATCTCCCATTTGCCATCATCTATGGCCATTCAAGTGACTGTCACTGTGGTTTATCTGAGACGTGGTAACTCGGATTTTAAGTCTAGACCATCAATAGTGATTTGAGCTGCTAGAGGTACGGCCTAAGTTGCCACACAGCAAACAGCCTAAAGCTGTTTATGATGTGAGCTGTTACAGACCAAAGTCTGTTTCTCTTTCTCATCATTGGTTTCCTGGGAGGATAAAAACCATATTCAGACTTTACACTATGGAGAAGCAGCATTTATTTAGAGGTGTTCAAAGTTGGGCTGGTTTAAGCTTCAGCTCGGCTGATGAATGGAGATGCTGTGTGGACAGGCTTATAATGGATTGAAACTCAGCTTACAGTAGTTTGCCTTAACTTGGTAAGAAAATCAAGTTAAGTCTGAAATGAGTGAAAAAAATATACAGAGGGCTTTACTCTGCTTCTATTAAATGAGTTGAAAATCATATTTTTAAGGTGGTGCGATGCTGAATATAAAAAGGGATGCAGTGTCTCGAGCCCTGCTCTTCAACTATGTTTATCAGTCTGTGTCCTGCTGAATCTGATGGCAGGTATTTGGTATTTGGGTAGATTTGGTGTCTGGTCAGGCATTGAGCGCCTAAGGACATGGACTGAAACCTCTGTAGGTCTTTGCAGTGCTGGATATTTTTGACTCTTAAATATAAAAGAAGCAGCTGTGGCGAAAACAGCCCGACGGTTGTGTGCAAAGATTTGCTCCATCTCCCCGAAGCTCGTGGTGACTCGGGGCAGTCTACATTGCACGGTGACGAGTCCTGCTCTGCGGCTTGTCAAGAACCACAGCTTTGCTGCTGCGATGCCGAGAGCTCTGATGTCCCCGAGCTGCTCTTGCCCGTGAGATGGGCAGAGTGGTTCAGCTCAGTGTTGGCCCACGCATCAGATTGGCTCCTTTGCACCCTGAACCTCCTGAAATGCTTTGACCGGGGGGCCTTTAGTCATGCTGACGTGTTTGACGGTTTTATCACGGCCCGATGTTGCCGCTGTTCATGTTACTTGGAGGAAACGTGTTCTCACTGTAAGGGAAAAAACTCTGGCCGTCACTGGGTGAGTTATTTTCCACTGTTTTCACTCCAACAGCTTTATTTCGCCTGCTGCTAAAACCCTTAACCTAAGATGGAAATGCCTCCCCGGTATCTCCCTTCTCATTTCTCCAGTACGCAGAAGCTCTCCGTGGGCTAAACGTCCTCATCCCCTCCAGAGCGGCTGCTCTTGCGGGCTCCTGTGCAGCTCCCACTCCCAACACAAGCAGCCACTTTCAGCTGCCTCGCTGCAGGACGAGGTGTGTCTGTTTACCCTCTGGGGACATGGGATTTCGTGCCGAGGGGCAGAAAAAAATCCCAACATCATGGTCCTGGACATGGACAGGGATCAAGGCTGAAAATGTCCATTGGAGGGAGAAGTTATTTTGGAAGGGAAAAGTGTGTTTTTAATTGTTTAGATGAGAGAGTTTCATGTTTTATGGATATCTGGGGGCTGGGGAGGTGCCTTTTCTTCCTCCGTATACATATTGTTGGGGAAAAAAGAAAAAAAGTCGGACTATCTACGTTTGTGAATTTGAAGCTTTTTGGTCAGAAGCGTAACAATTTGTGGGGTTTGATTTTTCTCTGGGGAAAAAAAAAAAAAAAAAGACGTTTGGAGAACAAGGCCTGAGTAACCAAAATATGTTTGTTTTTGTTTAAATTGCTCAGTAGAGAAATCGTCTCTTGTCTATTGTTAGGAGAGAGGTTTAAATCAAAGGCAAATTCTACATATTCTAAAATATACAGACAACTCTTTGAAAGCAAAGCCAAGCAAAACTTTAAAAGAGACCTTCTCCTTGATGCAGAAGTTTTCAGTTAGTTTAGTGTGCTGAGGCTCGAGTGGAGAGAAACAGCCTGAGAAACAAATCGCAAATCCCCCTTTCGGAGGCGGAAGTCGGGGAGAGCGTCGTATTAATAGCACGCGAGACCTTTCCACAGACCTTCTCGTCCGGGGCTTTTCCAGCAGCAGTGAGGAAAAGCCTTTGCAGTTCGTGAGGATTTTTGTGTTCGGATTTGGCTGTGGAAGGTTTAAGTGAGCTGCAGAGTGAGGGAATGGAGGGCCTGATCCTCTCATGTTGGGTGGTCCCTCCTACCGCAAATAACCCTATTGAAAACAGAGGGACTATTTGTGGAGTCATTTGTTTGTCAGGAAAAGTGGGGTTTGTAGGATACGGCCCCAATTAGCAGCCAAATTCCTGGTTATTTTCTCGTGATAAAAACGCAGCTAGCTGTCACAGAGATGCACGTAGCATCTCTTTGGGTCCTGTTTGAACTCCTGCCACTTGCTCCGTGCTTCTTCCCGCTTCCTCGATTGTGCAAAAATTATTCCGGCACCACGCTAGCTTGGATGAACCAGCTGCCTCCCTCCCGCCTGGGTCTGACGTGGCCTTCGGCCCTTTGCCGTGTCGTTTGGAATCGGCAGGGCTTGGCCTGTGCATTCCCTGGCTCCTGCTCACTCATACCCATTGGTGAGGGCACCAGGGGATTGCTCTTAACCTTTGGCTCCTGCTGCTGGAGCACATTAGGCAGATGGTATCTCTAGCTGACATCGCTGCCTAACACCCAGCACCTCACCCCCACCATAAATCCTACTTTTCATATGACCCAGGTACAGTCAACCCCATAGAATCATAAAATCATCTGCGTTGGAAAAGACCTGTAAGATCATCAGGTCCATCCAGAGGATGTCCCTCCCAAATCCAGCCTTTCTCAGGAGATACACTTAGTTTGTCACTGAGCTGCAGTTTTTGGAAACGCTCTTAATTGCCCGCACACGATGTCAGAGGGCGAGCGGGTGGGCGGGTGTCCTGCCGGACCCACGCGCGCTGGCGCGGGCCAGGCGATGGCTCTGCCGGCCCTGCACGAGCTCGGCGCGCCGGAGGATGCCGGGAGAGCTTTCTGATAGAGGATGCCGGGAGAGCTTTCTGATAGCGGCGCTGTTATCAGGGGGAGGGAGGAGTGCTCTGATTAGCTGTATTTTCTTCTGACTCTCTGTTTTGGTAGCCATAAGTCATTAGCGGTTTGAAATTATTTTTTTTGTTTTCTTTTTTGTCCTCCCTTGGAACTGAAATAAGGCTTGAAAGGGTAGATTTGTCCTTATTTTTCTTTTTACTCCCTGTTTTTTTCCCTCTGATTTTTTTTTTTNTACCGCAAATAACCCTATTGAAAACAGAGGGACTATTTGTGGAGTCATTTGTTTGTCAGGAAAAGTGGGGTTTGTAGGATACGGCCCCAATTAGCAGCCAAATTCCTGGTTATTTTCTCGTGATAAAAACGCAGCTAGCTGTCACAGAGATGCACGTAGCATCTCTTTGGGTCCTGTTTGAACTCCTGCCACTTGCTCCGTGCTTCTTCCCGCTTCCTCGATTGTGCAAAAATTATTCCGGCACCACGCTAGCTTGGATGAACCAGCTGCCTCCCTCCCGCCTGGGTCTGACGTGGCCTTCGGCCCTTTGCCGTGTCGTTTGGAATCGGCAGGGCTTGGCCTGTGCATTCCCTGGCTCCTGCTCACACATACCCATTGGTGAGGGCACCAGGGGATTGCTCTTAACCTTTGGCTCCTGCTGCTGGAGCACATTAGGCAGATGGTATCTCTAGCTGACATCGCTGCCTAACACCCAGCACCTCACCCCCACCATAAATCCTACTTTTCATATGACCCAGGTACAGTCAACCCCATAGAATCATAAAATCATCTGCGTTGGAAAAGACCTGTAAGATCATCAGGTCCATCCAGAGGATGTCCCTCCCAAATCCAGCCTTTCTCAGGAGATACACTTAGTTTGTCACTGAGCTGCAGTTTTTGGAAACGCTCTTAATTGCCCGCACACGATGTCAGAGGGCGAGCGGGTGGGCGGGTGTCCTGCCGGACCCACGCGCGCNTTTTTTGGGCTAATCTGAGGCACGCTGCCACATCTGAAGCCACTTGGCTTATTATGGATTTCATGGAAACTGATTCCCTGAAAGTGTTTCCATATGTGTGTTCCCAATATATCCCATCCTTTTCTAAATGGGAGTACAAACTCGCACACGAGCTGGAAATGGCTTCAGGATGTGACAGAGAAGTCATATGACTGGAGTGGCACTGTGTGTGGCCCTCTCTGAAAGACACGGTGTCCTGTGTGCTGGCTCCCATCCTACAGTAGATCCAGTTTCAAAGAATATCTTCCTTCCCGGCTTCTTAAAAACTCTTAATCAAGAACCAGCAAGGAATCCTCTGTCCTCAGGAGGGATGCGTATTACTTGAAGGAGATTCGAAAGGAAAATTTGGACGGGGAGGAAAAAAAGAGGGGTTTGAAGGGTGAAATTACAGAGCAATGCCAAGGGCTTCTCTTTCCCCCCGCCTCCCGCCCCTGTAAAACATAGTTTCTTTGTGTCTGCTCGGGGATCAGATGGTTTTTCTGAGTTGCTAGCATGCAGTGGAAAAGTACAATTCATGACAACATTGGAAACAAATATTTATACTGGATAGTTAAGGCACATTTTTCTGAAAAAAAAAAAAAAAAAAAAAGAAAGTAGTAAAGTAGACGGCTAGCCCCAGTGTATATGGTCTTCCCATTCACTGGATTTATGCGGGATTCTCGTACCGACGCTCGCCGTCGCCGTGCATGCGTTGCAGCTCTCAGCCCTGTGGTTTCAGCCCCTTGCTGTATACAACACCGTGGAGGTCGCTATCCAGGAAAAGCCTCAACTGTTCCCGCTGATGCCTTTCGGCTGGGGCTGGGGAAAAACAGCAGCGTCTGAAATTCAGACAGGAAAAAATGAGGGGAAACTGAACCGAGGGCGATACGCGCCTGCGTACCTGTTTGTGCCGGGCAGCGTTGCGGAGCTGCTGGACTTATTTCCAGGAAACCGTATTTACTTTTTGCTTCCAATGTAGCGGGTAGATCGCCCGCGACTTTAAACAAGCAGGGGAATTTTGATATGCCACCAGTGCCTTTCCACCTGAATCACCCGTGACAGCTCCAGACTGAAGGCGCTGAGATGAGATAGTAAAGACTGAGAAGGTCAGAGCCTCCCCATCACACCAGGTCAATGGGCATCCAGGGGTGGCAGGTTACAACCACCAGCCGAGGAGGTGTTTCTGTAACGTGACCATTTGTCCCCCTCCTGTGGCTCTCGTTAGAAAGGTTTACGGGTCCTGTGTAAGTGAAGCTTCACAAGAGGCAACATCTATAAATGAGGTGGCGATGACTGATGCTTTCATACCGCCGTTTCTTCACCCAACGATCCCTCTAGGCAGGATTTCTTGTTGCTTTTTTTCCACACACAGGAGGGTTTTCTACCCATCCACGTTGCTAAATTTCAAAAGAGCTGCCTCTTGAGGTGCAGGCAGCAGCCACCTGTGTTTAGATGCAGAATGTCACCCAGCAGTGACTTAGGTGCCTGAAGAAAATCACCTTCATCCATCAGAAAAGTCCTTGTGATGGAGCAGGGCAGGTTGTGATGGAGCTCGGATGGGAGAAGTGCAAAGAGACCCTGATTTTGCCATTAAGCAATGTTAACAGCTCTGCTTGGGAAACTCTCTCCTTTATTTGCATGAGTGGTACTTTACTGGTTGCTGCTAATTATGTTATTTATGGGGTGTTTCTCCCAGCGAAGGGCTTAGGTGCTGCGCAATAAATTCAGTGCAAACATCTATCTGCAAATTAATCCGTGGTGGTTTAGGTGTCAAAGTCCTGTTACCTAAATACCAGAAGGCACAAGTGTGCAGTTTACCGTGTGAACTGGGGTACCGAGGGACGGTGAGACGAGATGCACTAGAATTATGTTCTAACCTGTTGTGTGTGAGGCTCTGAAAGGGTTAAAATGTTCTTTCCTCGCTTTGACTTTTGTGAGACTGCTGTGCTTAATAATGTTGCTATTTAAATGGTCCCAACTAGGCCTTGAAGTTAACACCTTGTTGAGGTGAAGGAAAGAGGAGGGGGGGGCAGTTCACACTTTTTTCTGCTGCTATTGTTTGCCAGGAGACCTACTTAGAGCACCATGGGGCGGGGGAGGGGGCGGGGGGGAAGAAAAAAAAAGAAAATGTCAAATACTTCTTTTATCCTTTTTTTTTTTTTTCCTGATTATTTTTGTTTTCTGAATTAAATGGAAGGAAAATATGTTTGAAAACATACCATTTCCTATGATAAATGGTTGCAAATATCCAGCTGATGCACACTCATCCTAAAAATGAAGTAGGGAGGGAGAAGCCCTGTGTATTATCTCTTCAGCGTTGCATGACCCTGGCCCTTGCAGCACACAGACCCATGCTCAGGGGTAGATGTGTGGGAGGAGCAATGCTGAGCTCTAGCATGTAGTTCAGCACCAGCATAAGTTTGCTGGATCAGGATCTAAGATCTACAGTGAAGGACAGATACACAAGGAGGTGGTTTGGGATCCCTGGGAATTGCAGTCCCAGGCTCCACCCTTCAGTGGCATCCAGAGGGAAGGTGGTAACGGTTCCTTTGGAGAGTCAAAGGCTTGCCTGGAAGGAGGCAGGAGAAGGGTCATACTGTGTGTGATTCACTTAAAATAACACTCTCCCCCTGATACAAAAGGATGGTTGGGGAAAACAGGGATCCAGCTACCGAATGATCACTACCTCCATCCAAAGAGATTGCAAAGAATCCTTAAGATTGCAAAATTAAGCGCTCAGAAATTGGGAAATCTCGGTACTTGTGTTGCCTGTGCAGCTTCAAATCAGCCTCGTTCTGCTTATGCAGTATATTACAGATTTTAATTACAGGATCACATGATATTTTTCCCACGGGATTCCTGTCTCATTCACTGCACAGGATGGACAGTGCGAACTTAATGAGCAGCTCTTCAATATTTTGTTTTCTTCTTGTTCTTTGCATTTCCTCGGGCGTTGCTTATTGCAGAGCATTAAATTCTGCTCTGAAGAAGGAATTCTTAATTTCTTGACGGGTTTTAATATTTCTACCGTAGCATTTGTACACAGTTCGTTGCAGTGCAATATTCCCAAGAAAGAAAAAACCCTCTTTAAAAAAGGCTGCTGAGGTTTGACTCTAAGGTCTCTTGTAATTCAGTGCATCTTCTGTGTGTCACCTACATCGTGAATGTTTTTCTGTCTTCAGCCTTATGTTCAGACGTGAGCTCCTGTTGGCTTCAGCTGTGAATATTTAGCACACGTGCTCATCAGAAGCCAACATCTTTTCTGGGCAGAGAAGATGAGAGAAGTAAAAATGTGATTTGGAAAGATTTCAACTGTGTCACGTATCAGCCGTGTGGCAGATCCAGTCTGCTCAGGAAATAATCATATCTCCCTCACCTTGTTCGCTTCACCCCTTCTGATTCCTTGCAGCAGTTTGTCTCTAGTTATGTTGTTAGTTTCTCAGATTTCTATAAAAGCAAACCCCAAGTAACACCACCTTCCCAAATTTTTCTTTGCAAGAGCTTACAGCCATCCACGTAGACCATCATTTAGCTCCTTTTACGCAGGCTCCAGAGTATGGAGCCACCGATGGACCGATTCTCAATCAGGACTGGCAGCAATATTTGCAAAAAGAAATGCTGGGATTTGGGACTCCTGGATTTCATTCCAGTCTCTAGACAAGTGTCTTTGTAGGGGCACAGACTCTTCTGCCCATTTTTAGGCAGAATACTTACGATTTGTTCATATTTGGCTGGATTTTCATGGCAATGTCTCTCACACAAAAGCCACTCCTATTCCAAAGTTCAAGTCCTTACTTCAAAGCGTGGAACTGGTACAATTTTTCAAAGAAAGGCTCCTCAGAGTTTAAGATTAGTAAAACAATATATTTTTCCCAGCAGAAGAGTTTCAGCCGAAATTTTAAAAACAAATACATGCATAAATCACAATTTAGCCTGAGACAGACGCCCAGCATGGACAGTTTCAGCCAGAACATTTAAAGTTTGGCAGAGCTGTAAGAGACTGAAAATGGTCTCATCGTGTGAAGTGTGTGGCATACTTCATACGAGGCGATAGTATCAGCTGTAAGTAATCCAAGCTGCACATATAATTCAGAGACGTAGATGTTGGGGAGGGAAAAACCAGTTTTTATAGGTCAATTAGTGCTACGTCCCAGCCTGAATCGAGCTATTGAACGAAACCCCACAAAGTCTAGGATCTGCTTCAGCAAATGTCTTAACGCTGAAGTTCCCCAAAACATAAGTGAACCATTTAGCTACTGGTAAATATATTTAACTATATAGAGATGAATTTCCTTGAGGTAGACTAATCAGTGACCTTCAAATCCAGCACCACTCTATTTTCTTACATCCAGTGATTCTGCGTTGACTCAATGTGCTAGAAATTTCCTTCTCAGACATACGCAATAAGCCGAGGAGACTTTTTTTTTTTCAGTAGTGACCCTATAGCAAGAAATGACAAAGCAAATTGCAATTTTTGTAAGTTATAAAATTATCCTGTAACTCTTTAAAGCAGACATCAGCCTGCTAGGCCCACAAGGAGTTAATCTGTCCACAGTACATCATGATCTTTAATAATTGGAAGCGATTGGCCAAAATGCCGTAAACCTGGCAGAAATTTGTTGCCTTGTTTTCTGCAAACCGCAAGCACAGCTTATTAATTGAGAAGTGAACACTAACTGGCATTAGCTGGCATCTGTAAACTGAAAAATGAAAAAAGAAATGGCCACGGTACGCGCTCGGCCGTAAGTGATAGAGCTGCAAAGCTGCAGCAGGTAAAATTGGGTTTAAGCGTGAACGCAAAACCGTTCTAGTCGGCTGCTGGCAAGTGGCCAAGTCTAGGGCTTTTAATGAGGCTTCTGCATCAAAATAAGTGAAACCACAGGGAATTTTAATTGTTCTTATTCTAAATATGAAACACACTGGAGCCATATTCTTGAATCTAGTATGTTAGCATATATATTGGCATATTAACGTGACCACTTTTCTGTTCTGAACGTATAGTGCTCGGAAAACTCGAGTGCCAGGGTGCTTTAGGGAGGAATCAGCATGGAAGATTTAAAAACAGTTTAGCTCTCAGATTTAAAGTGTTGGGTTTTTTTTTTTAAATACACTTTTTTTGTTGGTTTTGGGTTTTTTTTTTATTGTCAAACATGGTGAGCTGATCAGACTGTATAGGAAAAGATCTCTTGCTGTGCTTGCTGCCGGGTTTCTCTTTCTGACGGCACAAAATAAAGTCTCTTCTCCGTGCAGAAGTGCGGTTTCGCAATCTTGCGGCCACGATGTAGGGCGGGGGATCTGTGCTTCGCCCGTTCAATGCAAGCTATCACGAGAGTGGGAATTCACAGATGCAAATTGCTTTCTTGCTCTGACGGAGGAAAAATTAGCATAAATCTTTAATCCCGCTGGGGAGAGGAGTAAATAAATTATTTACTTGCACTGTCATGTTACTAGATTGCTGATCGACATCGCTGTTGGAGCGCTGCTAGATATACAAAGGTGGGTGCCATACCCAGAAGAGCTGCTTATCTTCCCAGTCCAGCAAAGAGCTAAAACATATATAAATGAATATGCATCTGGTGTTTGCAAGCTAGAACCCAAGTCAACCTTAACCTAGGGTTGTTTGTGAAGGTAGGAGGTAGCACAGAGAGGGGAGGAGGAGGAGTGTGAAAATGCAGCAGGGAGATTGCACAGCAGTGAGGGTGGCAAGAAGCTGAGGTTTAGAGGTGATTTTAAAAAGTTGTTGGACTCACTTAGAAAAGAGGCTTTAGAACAGGCGTCACACAAAACTTTTTCGGATCTCCAAAAATATTTTTACACAATGGAGAGAGATACAGAAGGCTGGGAAACCGTCGCATCCTGGTGCAGAGAGCGATGGAGACAGAAAAAGGCATTTGGGTTGGAGAAGTGAGTGTGCAGGACCTGTGCAGACACAGACATGAGTGAGATAAAAAAGGGTTATAATTCTCTGGCCTTTGGGTAAACAGGATTGTGCTTTACAAGCAGCAGTAAAAACAAACAAGTGTGGATTTACTAGGGTATGGAAGGAGGTCTGTAGCCCCACATTAGAAATGCCTACGTGTGGTGTGCACATTCCCAGTCGTTCGATGTATACGTGATCTCCTGGCAGCACCCATACAGATAATACTTGGATCTAGCCCTGAAAGGAAGATTGCCTTTTAATGTGTAAAAACTATGTGGATAGTTTGTTATTAAGAAAAATAAAAGTATTGGTTGCAAAGAAACCAAAAATGCCAGTGTTCTTCTACGCCCTTACACTCACACCAGTTCTACCTTTGATTATAAAAGTCTTGTTTGGCTTCTATCAGGGTAAACTCAGAGCAACTCTGTTCATGTTGGGAGAGTTGCAATAACAATAAAAAAAAAAAAAGAGAGAAAAAAAAAAAGTATAAGCAGTAGCAGATTGAAACTCAGTATTTTGAGCAGCTGGGGAAATTATGTTCTAACCTTATATTTCCAGATACATATCAGACCTGTTCACAATATAAAGGATAGTGTTCCAAAATTACGGCTTTGAATCTGGGTGGTATCGCCTCTGGCTATTGTTTGCAGTTGGGAACGAAAGAAGTTGCATCAAGTAGTAGGGTGTTTGCTGTAAAGGTACAAGTTATATTACATTCCACAGGCCTGTGGTTGGAGGGGTTGATGATGGAGACAGACCCATTCACCCGTAGGTCACTGATTCGGTTCGAGATAAAGATAATGGTAATCACATTGTCATCAGGGTTAAAAATGGGGTTTTACTGCCCGTTTAAAGCTCTGCACTCAATATCTTTTGAGATGGCAGATTATCATCCGCAGGTTTCAGGCTGTGTGATTTGGATGCTTGGCTGACTGTGGCGGAGGTCCTCCAGCCTGAACCCAAGTTCTGCCTGAGCTTTTCCCCCCTGCTGCTTTTAGACGTCATTGAAGGTGGGGGTTGAACAGGAGAGAAGAGAGATCTAAATCACAAAATGTGCTACACAAGTTGGCTGGGTCTGTTGAGTTCGTGGCTTATGGTAGCCGCCATCCATTGTGAGTGTTCTAGGGAGCAAGGGCAGAAGGGCTGGAGGGACTTCCAGTGCCAACAGGTGAGATCCAAATCACAGAATCATAGAATCATAGAATGTTAGGAGTTGGAAGGGACCTCTAGAGATCCTGTAGTCCAACCGCCCTGCCAGAGCAGGATCTCTTAGGGCAGGCCACACAGGAATGCATCCAGGCGGGTTTTGAAAGCCTCCAGAGAAGGAGACTCCACAACCTCTCTGGGCAGCCTGTTGCAGTGCTCCATTCCAAAGCCTATCTACAAGGAAAAGCATCGCCACGTCTTACGCTGAGCATACACAGGGTGTTTCAGTGCTTAGCACATCGGTTCGGCATTTAGAAGATGTCTTGTTTTCCTTATAGGTAACTCAGGTTTGGTAGATTGGCAGGGAGATGAGCGAACCCTTGGATCTAGAGGACTGTAAAGCTGCAGAAGCGTTGGCTGGGAAGCACAGGGAGAGCCCATTTGATTTCATGATTTTTCCCATTTATTTATACCCTGCCCTTTCCATCTCTGTCTCTAAAAATGTACATGTGCTTTACTGCTTTACCAGCCGATGCATTTCCCTCCCTCTTGTGCTGTACTTCTTCATTAAGCTATTTCTCTGTCCGCCTGTCCCTTTTCCCACACCCTTTCTGTTTTCCACTTTTCTGGCTCTCAACGTGAGCTTTCACCATCCTTTTCTTCTGCTCCTGTCCATCCCACAGTCTCCTAAGCAGATCACCGAGCTACTAACGTCTGCTTTCCAGTTCTGCTTCAAAACTTTGGGTGTTTGATGTGGGATTAGAAATTAGGCAAAATGAGTTTACCCATCCCTGTTTCGCGTTAGACTCCAATTCACAGCGTTACCATCCAGACATTCACAGTAGCCATAAACTGTGTGGTCTTTTTTTTGCAACCAGACTGCGCAGACTACATATGAAAACAACTTTTTTTTCAACGGCAAAAGGAGCGTTGGGCCTGTAATTTTCCATTGACTGCACTGAAAAGTAAAATTTGCATCTTCACTACCAGCTCAGTGGCTTTGCCCATCCGTCAGAAGCAGCAAATAATAATTTTTGGAAGCAGCTGAGCAGATCCTCGCCTAAATAAATTGATTTAAAGCAAGAAGTGGGGCTTGGTCGCTCCCAGTGTAACTCCCCTGGTGTCACTGGTGCAACTTCCTTGGTGTTGCCAACTCTTGTAGATTTATTACAAGTTGCAGGGTAATTTCTGCTTTTCTCAAAACCCCAGCTCCCAGCAGCGTGTGCTGAGGTGGGAATCTCAGCTTTTGTGTGCAACTAGACCTGAGTTTCTCAAGAGGTAAAAAAAAAAACAACCCAGAGACATGTAACCTTCAAAGCTCAGAAATCAGATGGCAAATCGACTCCAAATCCACTTTTCTATTTTTGGCTCTTTTTCAATCTTTCAGTTTTTGAGAATTTTTTTTTTTTCCTGACCTGATTTGGAACGCTTCAGATTGGCAATGCTGCTCCCACCATTGGCATCGGTGGAGTTAGACCAGGGATGAGTTTGGCCCAGCGCTTGTGGAAGTCAGGTGTATGACTCTGTTCCTTGCAATGTATTATTTGATATGATCTGCTGTTCTCTTGGGGGCCAGAAGAAGTGGGTTTTGGTAGAAAAATAAAATTCTATCATCACTTGATACAAAAACTGGTATTTACAGAATTGTTTTCCCCCGTCTTTTGTTATAATTTTTTAGGTGCTTCAGAGCTGGGCCCATTTTCAGATCCCAGGCAGTTCACAAGCATTTCATCCCTCACTGAGAGCCGCTTCTCCAACCCACGAATGCACTATCCAGCCACCTTTACCTATACACCGCCAGTCACCTCAGGCATGTCACTGGGTATGTCCGCAACCACTCACTACCACACCTACCTACCACCACCCTACCCCGGCTCTTCCCAAAACCAAAGTGGACCTTTCCAGACCAGCAGCACTCCATATCTCTACTATGGCACTTCGTCAGGATCATACCAGTTCCCCATGGTGCCGGGAGGGGACCGCTCCCCCTCCAGGATGCTTCCTCCGTGCACCACCACGTCCAACGGCAGCACGCTGTTAAACCCTAACTTGCCCAACCAGAGTGACGGGGTGGAGGCGGATGGCAGCCACAGCAGCTCCCCAACCGTCTTGAATTCTAGTGGCAGAATGGATGAGTCCGTTTGGAGGCCGTACTGAGATTGCTTCCGTAGCCGGCCTGACCTCCGCGAGCCAAAAACAAAAAAAACCAAACAAACGGTCGACTAACTATGAAGTGCCTGGTTTTTTTTGTGTTTTTTTTTTCTTAACAAAAAAAAAAAAAAAAAAAAAGAAAGAAAAGAAAAGGAAAAGATTTTACCGATATGTGCAACTGTATAGATGGGATGATAATGGCCATAAATAACACGAGAGTTACCAACACACCACAACCCATGTTTCAGATTATGTGGATCAAAGCACATATTATTTTTTTTTTTCTTGGAACCGTTTTACCTTGTTTTATATTTAAAATGTACTTTTTACACACAAAAAAAATCCCACCCTCTCCT